>JASDQU010688342.1:4145-17679 GCA_032191745.1 Picea mariana
AAGCGGTATGATGTTCAAATTTTCCTTAGCATTGACTCCATTCATGTTTACTGGGAAATCTTTAAAAATCTCATTGATTCTTCTCTTGGTTCCCATAGTTAGGTGAACTAACCAGGGATTTTCACGTTTACATTTCTTCAATTTAAATATTTCAATTAGATTTGGATCTATATAGCAATGACTAGCTCTAGAATCAATAAAAATAGTTATGGGATGATTATCAATCTTACCTTCTACCTCAATCATGTGGGATTGATAGTTTGTTTGTCTATTGTCCAAGGTTGCATATATCATTGACATGCTTCTATCCACATCCTCTAGTGTCTCCTCCCACTTGATTCTATGCATAGTCCTCATCTTATTTCCCCGGTGAGGACAATATTATACATGTGATCTCCTTCACATCCCAACACTTTATGAGTTGTTGTCTTGGCCTATTTCCCAAGGAATATATCATTTTTTTATCACTTTGAGATGGTTTCCCTTGTTGATATACTTGAGATTTATTGCTGATGAAAGGTGGCTTGAATCATTTCTTTCTCTGATCCATATTTTATTTCTTTTTATCATCCCATGCCTTTTGGAAACATGGCCTTCCTCTATTATGTTCATACAAATACTTAGCCTTTCTTATGGCTTCCTCCAAATTCTTGGGCTCCTCAAACTGATTTTTATCCTTGTATAAGGATGGCATCCCACTCAGGAACCTCTGAATTTTGACCTTCTCATCCTTGATGAAGCCCACATACCTGAGAAGTTCCAAGAATTTCCTCTCATATTCATCCATGGTCATGTTCCCAAGTTTGAGTTCAAATAACTCTTGCATATTTTTGTCATAATATTTCTCTGACAAATATTTTTGTTGGAAATATTTCTTGAACTACTTCCAAGAATTTATCTTCTCACCAAGGTGCTTAACATGTTTAAGTCAATCCCACCATATAGATGCATTTCTTGAAGACGGTAGGCTGCAATTATGGGTTCTACATCTGATGATTAATCATGCAACTGGAAATATTTCCTCATTCCCAGCAACCATGCCTATGCATCTTCTCCCTTCCTATTTTCTGCATCAAATGATGGTGGCTTGATCTTTCTAAGCTCCCATTGCAAGATATATAACACGTGTCTCCTCCTCTAAAATCTGACAGGGGACATACTTGGGTTGTTTTCTGACCTTGAACATGCATATGCTCTTTTGGTCGAATGCCCTGGGGAATGATGATGATGATGTATGTTAATACTCTTATATTTTTTATATACCCCATGATCATCTCTCCTATCATGAGATCTAGATGTTTCTACGTTTTTTGCACTAGTGGCTTGTTTTGTGTTAGAATCTTTATTGACTTGCTTATACAACATATTCAGACTCTATAGTATCTATTCATGAGCCTGCATCATCCTTTCATTGTCCTCTCTATAACTATACACTTCCTTATCTAGGCTTCTCATAGTCTCAATCATCTCTACCCCTACACCCATTGAATTCAGTCTCTTAATTTCTCATGTTGACACGTAGACCTTTGAACTCCTCCTCATGGCTATAATACCCTTGGGCATCCTCCATATCTCTAGTTCTCATATAATTGTTGTTGTGCATATTGAAAATTATTTATTAATTAGATTAATGATCATTCTTAATTTCAATTTATGAAGAAAAAAATTCACTAATCCAAATTATGGTTTCTAAAACACATTCATTTATGAATCAGCTCTTCGACGGCTATACTCATGCCTCATTCTGATTTATGAGCAAAAAATTACAACCTTCTCAAGTTGCAATTTCCACTTATTACTTTGTGTTTATTGTTGCAATTTTTTTCAGAGAAGTTGTAGTGCTAAATTCAAAATTCTAAGTTGACATATAGCTTCTTCTCCTCATGCCTTTCCATTTACTTCTCATTTTCCCAAATCCAAGCTCTAAGCTGATAGTTATGGTCTACAGAACTTTAGATTGTTTCTCATTTTTACCCCTCACTACTACATGTGTCTTCTCTCCCATCCTGTACAATTCCACATACCCAAATTCCAAATCTGGTTCCATGGTTTTCTTCTATGGTCAATGAGATTTTCACAGACTTCTCATGTGTGCCAAACTAACTTCTGAGCAAGGATTTATGCCCTTTGGAAGTAAATTGGTATCTAAATTATACCATGTATTGTTTCAGTTGTAACTTCATCATACTAGCTCTATTTTGCACTCGGAATATCTTGTTGAAACGTTCTTGCCAAGTTATTTCATTCTAGCAGCAGAGACTTTGTATATTGAAGGTACACATAGTTCTCTCAATTTCAACTACCTGGAAATGTTGTTTAGTCCCTCAAAATGCCTCCTCAAGTTGATGACATTCAAAATATGAAAATTTTCATAGAAAATTGATTGATTTACTACTGTAAAAATATGTAAATCTAATTTGTTGATCTCAAAATCAGGATTAATCCCATCCGTCAATCTGCTAAACTTTTCCAATCCCGTGGATGAACCTCAATCTTTGATCGCTATCAAAATAAATCTAGACTGTCCATTCCCCCAACATCTGAAATGCGATCAACAATCGACAATTTTCCTTGGCAAACCAAAATCATTCATGAATTTCATCAAACCCTAGTCACTCCATCGACGATCAGTGATTTTTTTGACAAACCAAACTTGTTCTCGAATTTCACCGAACCCTGATCATCGACGATCGACAGTTTCCTTAGCAAACTAAACTTGTTCATGAATTTTTCCAAACCCATTGAAGATCAGTGATTTCTTGGATAACATGGCATGACATGTGGATGTTGATGTGGAAACTTAGATGATGTGGCATGACACATGGATGTTGAAGTGGCATGACACATCATCCTCCTCTTTCCCTTCATCGACGATTAGCAATTTCTTTTAGATGAACCAACCACTTCGTCGATTTTCCCAACCTGGCCATCAGCGATTGATGATTTCTCTTGGTCAAACAAAACACTTCACCGATTTTTTCGACCCAACCATTGATGATCGATGATTTCTCTTGGTTGAATGAAACACTTCATCGATTTTGTTGAACCAACCATCGGTGATCGGCGATTTCTCTTGGAAAACTAAATTCATTCATGAATTTCGTGGAACTCTAATACTTGGAAATTTTCAACAAAAATCTAAGATGAATCTAGGTCGTCAACCTCCCAATTAAAATGATTTTGACCATTGATCCACCATACTTCACCCAACTCTTCAAATGAGTCTCAACCATCGATCTACTCCATTTTTCCAAACTCTGAAAATGAATCTCGATCGTTGATCTGCTCCATTTTTCCAACTCTGAAAAAATATATAATTTTTTGGTCAATCTAAGATGAATCTAGGTCGTTGATCTCAAAATCAAACGTGATCTCGGTCGTTAATCGATCAAACTCTTTCAACTTATTCAACCACCATTAAAACATAAAATTTGATCTTCCAAGTCGAATTTAACTTTGTAACCTAGAAATTGATGCCCTTAATTGCCTCTTAGACCTAAATTCTCTTAGAAATATGAGGATTTCCCTCCGATTTCACCATTTCTCCAAATCCATCATAGATGAAACTTTGCAACAACAAATTTCTACCAAATTCACAATGGTTCTTGGCCCATACAAGTCTGGTTTTGAACCGAAAGTTGTGCTACCACTCTGTAACACACCCAACCACTAAGTTGGGTCATGCCGTTTCTAAAACGACCCAATAAAAAAAATTGATATCAATTTTCGATGCAAAATTAACACACAACATGACATTCAAACTCATGCAATTGTCCATACTAATTAAAAACATAAATGTAATTACTTTAAATGTGCACATCAACAACTAAACACAATACATCAACATTCAACCACATAAATAGAGATTTGAATGCATCATTCTACTTATAGCAAGCAGCAATAACCAAAACAACTCTGAGTAAAATGCACATCAACTATCTTAGCATTTAACATAGATAAACACAACAAACAAGAATATGTATCTTAGTAAATATGCAACCCATTGTAGAAGACGAACGTTCCTCCCAACCATAGATTGGTTGTTCCAGTTCTCAATAGCAAGTCACCCTCGAGTTGGGGCTATGAATCCACAAGAGACGATGGTCCCTAAGTCTAGCTATTGTCTCCCTCTCAACAGTCAATTCCCACAACTAATTCCAATCCACCAACTCTCTTCCCCAACACCTACACAACATAGGGATGGGATCACCATTCACTGCTCACATGCCTTCCCACTACCCTCTAGGGCTCCAGCACATGTTGGACATGAATCTCTCTATTGGGGACTCCGGGAATCTATAGTTGCAACATGAATTCTCACAGCAACAAAAAACTTGTTTCTCTTGACAATTTCTTAAACAAAATATTACTCACAGGCCTACAGCCTCTCTTCCCATGAAATTACCGCTCTAATCCATTGCTATGGATGCCTAGTATAGTTTCCTTCAAGATTATGCACTCTAGAACTCCCTTGTTGTCCCAAATATATTCCTGTAAAAATTGTTCTCCCTTTCCATATGAATTTCCTTCCTCTCTATAATGTTCCCCATCCTAACCAGGGAACATTACTTGCGGAATACACATAAAAACGAAATTTCTCTGCTAACTCGTTTATTGTAGCTTACCATCTACGATTTATATACATTTTAAACCATATTTTTCTACCCATAATTAAATGCATCTACAACACTCTAAATTATCATGAATTTAGCTAATAAATCATTCACGTCCACACATAAACCATTCACATACATAGCGTTAAACACAACAATTAAACTCATGAAATAACTCAGAAAAAGATAAACACTTATCTTTTACAACACTTGTGAAACCAATTGCTTGGAAAGGATGTTCCACCCAACCATAGACCTGTTGCTCTAAATATCAACAACAAATCACCCCTAAGTCGGGGCTAGGAAACCACAAAAGAATGGTGTCTCTCACAGTCCACTCACAACTCACTATCACACAACCATTGGTATTTTCCTAAAACTATCCTGAATTTCCTCCATCTCTCTTCCTCTTGACCTACCCAAACCAAGGAATGTACCCTTTATTTCTTTTAGTCCATTGAGCATCCCATTCGTTTATCAACATCTCTCTAGCTCAGGTAGCTAGGAATCTCTTTGTTGGAAACTCAAGGGAACTCACTACTAGGAAAACTGCCAGCAACCAACAACAACACTTGTTGTTATAATGCAACTCACTTAGGAGTTCACTCTTCATTCCTAACAACCCGACGCTTCAATTTCCAGCTCCAAAACGATCTACATATGCTCCAGCATGCTCCTGAATTGACCCGGCCTTCTTATTCTAGCTCTAGTGCTCTCTTTCCTTGCTCTCTGTTTGTTGTATATGCCAAAAATTGAATGTGTAAATCTGCCTCCTCCCCCATACGAATTTCCTATATTTTTCCAAGATAATTGACTACTCACTCTACCCAATGTTGATCATGCTTCAGGACCATGGTTCCAATAACTATGGGATGTGACTCTCACACCCACCCTCTTACATGAGTTTTAATGATTGGGCTCTCATACACTCAAACAAAAATTAGAAGTTATCCACAATGATAGTAAAATTCAGAAAAATGGGATGCAGTAATACCCCTAATTAATTTCTCCCTTCGAACCCCTCTTAGACACTCTCTTCTCTTGTGGAAAACTCTGCCCCCATTTCTATTGTAGTATGTGGAATGTATTTTCTGATTTTAATAAAAGTAATGTGATGCTAGCTACTGGGAATATGGACATAGCCACATTCATATCTACATTATACATTAATTAAAATGGGTATTATACTGGGGATGTTACATAACCCCTCCCATATAATTATGCATCGTAAAGGATGCATAACACCATGCCGAAATACATATACAATTTTATATTATGATATTTAGAAAATAAAACAAAATTCTACAATTTTTACTCTCCAACATTAGTCCCAACCATAATCTCTCGTTCTTCTCAACCCGTTGACCTAAGGAATATGTCCCCTTCACTGCCTTCAGTCCATCAAGTTGCACCATTCTTTTATCAGGGATATCAACACAAGTGACCAAGAATTTCTAAGATTTGGTTCCGGAAACTACCTGCCCAAAAATGGAGTCTTGCATTTTCAACTTCTATTTTCTTCAAAATTGTCAAAAATTTGTGGGTATTCCTCCCGCATAGTTTCTTCATGCTCCCATGTTGCATCTTCAGGACCGTAGACATTCCATTGCACCTTTACCACCCCTATGGCTTTGTTTCATAGCACTTTAACTTTCTAGTCCAGGATGCGCATTGGTTCCACCTGAACATCCCCTTCGTTTTCCACCTGGATCACAGTCCAATCAATTATCTGGTTAGGTTCAAGCACACATTTCTTTAATAATGATACATGAAATACATTATGCACTCTCATAGATTCAAACAATGCTATCATGTATGCAACTGAACCTATCTTCTCTAATATTTCAAAGGGTCGACAATATCTTGCTGCCAACTTTGGGAAGCAACCCAGTCTTATCGAATTTCTTTTCACTTTCACTTTAAGAAATACATGGTCACCCACTTTAAAACCCCTGAAAACTATATTCTTGTATGCATAACTTTTATGTCTGTCCTGGGCCACCTTTAAATTCTTCTTAATTTTTGTCATCTTCTCTTCCATTTCCTTTAATAAATCTAGCCCAATGATAGTTATGTTTGTTGGGTTATCCCAACTCACTGGTGTCTTACACTTCTTTCCATACAAAGCTTCAAAATGACTCGTTTTTAATGAGGCTTGATACCCATAATTATAAGCAAACTCCACTAAGTGCATACATTCTTCCCATTTTAATGGTTGGTTCATCACATACATCATGAGCATGTCTTCAATTATCCTATTGTTCCACTCTATTTTCCCATCTGACTCTGGGTGATATGTTGTACTAAGATTTAGATTTGTCCTAAAGCCTTTGAAAAAATCTTGTCATGATTTGGATTTAAAATTGGAATCTATGTCTAAAACTATTGCCTTAGGCACTCCATGTATCCTTGCAACTTCCTTCATGTAAATCTCTGCAATATTTTTTTTCTTGTGTGTTTTCTTCACAAGAATAAAATTCATTGCCTTAGTCAATTTGTTCATCACCACCATGATGGAATCATGTTGCTTCATTGTTCTAGACAACTTTGTAATAAAATCTATTGTGGCCACTTCCCACTTCCATTTTGTAATGGGAAATGGTTGTAGCATCCCCGTTGGATGTATGTGCTCTATCTTCACCTTCTGGCACTCTAGACATCGGGCTATGTAGTTAGCCACATCTTTCTTCATTCCTGGCCAAAATCATTGGCTCCTTACAGATGTAATGGATTTATGATATCATGAGTGCCCAACATATGGAAAATTGTGCATTTCTCTTAGCACGATATTTTTCAGCTCTTGGAATTTGGCACATACACGTTGTCTTTGTATAAGAGAATTCCATCCTCCTTCAATTCATAATTTTAAAATTTTTGTTTATAAATTACCTCATTATAAGTTTTATTTTATTTGCAAATGATGTTGATTTGAATTTGTTGCTTCAAGAATTTTATCTTTTAAATATATCATGTACATGTTGATGGTTTCCATATGTGTCTCATGATCTCTTTTGTTGAGTGCATCGACCACCTGATTTTATTTGTCTTTGATATGTTTAATTTCAAAATCATACTCACTAAGAAATTCCAGCCATCTAGTTTTCTATGCATTTAATGTTGGTTGTCCAAATAAATGTTTCATTCCAAAGTGATTTGTCCTCAGCTCAAATCTCTTATGCATGAGGTAATGTCTCCACATTTTTAATGCATGCACAATGGCTGCTTACTCTAGATCATGTGTGACATAATTTCTCTCATGCTCTTTTAATTTTTGGGACTCATAGCATGCCACATGATCCTTTTAACTGAGGACTCCAATGAGCCCTTCTGTGCACACATCCATGCACACTACAAAGTCTTCATCCGTATCTACAATCTTTAATATCGGCGCACATGTAAAAATATATTTCAACTATTGGAAACTTTCTTCACATTTTGGAGTCCATTCAAATTTCACCCCCTTCTTTTGCAAAGAAGTGATTGGGCTCGCAATCTTTGAAAACCCTTTTATTGATCTTCGGTAATAACTCGCAAGACCCATAAATGATGTGACCTCTGTCACATTTTTTAGTGTTGATCATCCTCTAATGGTATCTGTCTTCTCAGGATCAACTATTATCCCATATGTTGAAATAATATGCACCAAGTAGTGAATCTTATTTTGATAAATGATGCTCTTACTTAATTTGGCATACAATTTATGCTCCCTTAAAACTTTTAGCACCATTCTTAAATGCTTCCCATGCTCCTCCTCAGACTTAGAGTAGATGAGAATATCATCTAAGAAAACAATTACAAACTTGTCCAGGTACTCCTTGAACACTCTATTCATGAGACACATGAAAATTGTTGGGGCATTTGATAGTCCAAATGGCACTACCATTAATTCATAATGCCCATAACTTGTTTTAAATGTTGTTTTTTTAATATCTTCTTCCCTTATCCTCACTTGATGATAAATTGATCTCAAGTTAATATTGGAAAATATTTTTGCACCTTATAGCTGATCAAATAGATCATCAATCCTTGGAAAAGGATATGTGTTCTTTATAGTGACCTTATTCAAATGTCTGAAATCAATACACAACCTTAAGGTTCCATCCTTCTTCTTCACAAAAAGAACTGGGTCTCCCCAAGGTGATACAGTTGGGCATATATACCCCTTCTTCAAAAGTTCTTCAAGTTGCATATGCAACTATTTCAATTCTAGTGTGCCCATTTGTAACGTACCTAGCCACCCAGGTTGGGTCACGCCACACAAAACTCTTCTCAGTTACAGCTCTGATACCATAATGTAACGTTCCCTAGCCCAAGCGAGGAACATTACAATGTGGAATACACATAAAAAAATGAAATGTTTGCTAAATAAAGTAATTCATTTATTGTTAGTCGATTTCCTATAGCTTACAACTACAAATTTAAAACAGATTTAGTTATTGTGCATAACCATAAAATAGATGAATCTAAAGCATGTTAATAATCAACATGAAATGCAGCTAAATTGCTCGTTACAACAGCATATAAGTCAGTCTCATTCATGCAAAGTTCATGCACAACAATAACACATGTAAATAACTAAACAACGAGATAAAACACTTATTTTTAAACAAGAATGGTGCAACCAACTGCTTGGGATGAATGTTCCACCCAAACATAAACTGATTGTTCCAAATCTCAACATCCGATCACCCACGAGCTGAAGCTAGCAATCCACAAAAGAGGGTGCTCTCTCACAGTCCACTTGCAGCTCATAAAACTCATAACCCAATTGATATTCTCCTACATCTATCCTAATTTTTCTACCAGCTCTCTTCCTCCTTACCTTCCCAACCCAAGGAATGCGCCATTCGTTTATCAAGGATAACCCAAGGGATGTGTAATCTATTTATTAAGATTAAAGGAATGTTTCATTCATTTATCATGGTCTCTCTAGCACAGATAGCTAGGAATCTCTTAGATGAGAACTCAAGGGAACTTGTTGCTAGGAAAACTACTAGCAAACTAACAACAAACACTTACCGTTATAATGAAACTCACTCTAGAGTTCACTCTTCAGACTTGACAACCTGGCTCTTCAATCTTCAGCTCCAAAATGCTCCAAATATGTTCCATCATGCTCTATAATTCACCCTCCATGGATGCTCCAGCTTCCATCTCTCCTCTTGCTCTCTAATTTTTTCCTCATGCACCAAAAACTTTATTTTCTAAGAATTGTTGTCCCTAAACCATACGAATTTACTCCCTTTTTCTTATCTTTCTTGACTCACACTCTTCCCCAAGATGATTGTACTCAACCCCCATGTGCCCAATAACTATGGGATGTGACCACTC
The DNA here is from genome assembly GCA_032191745.1 of Picea mariana. Lineage (NCBI taxonomy): Eukaryota > Viridiplantae > Streptophyta > Pinopsida > Pinales > Pinaceae > Picea > Picea mariana. Next base: position 14,090 of record JASDQU010688342.1, read on the forward strand.
ACACCCACCCTCTTACATGTATTCAATGATTTGCTTTGGGAACACTTAATCAAAAATCGAAAGGTTCCTATACAATTAGCAAGTTTAGGAAAATGGGTTAAATTAATATACATGGGTATTTCCCCCTTTGACCCCTCTTGGCCATTATCCTAGACACTCCCACCTCTTGTGGATTAATTCATCCCCCATCTCTTGTCCATGTCCCCTTAGTAGTCGGCATCACATTTTATTATTAAAACATAGAGATACAATTCACATATTACATCGTTTGGTCGTAGACACATATTATATCCACATAAGCATTAATTAAATGGGGGATTATAATGGGGATGTTACATTCCCCCTCCCCTACAATTGTGCATCGTCCTCGATGCACTCTATGTTGCATCCCCAACCATCAATCTCATGTTCCTCTCAACTCGTCGACCCAAGGAATGCACCATTCGTTTATTAGGGTTAACCCAAGGGATGTACCATCCATTTATCAAGGCTAACCCAAGGAATGAGCCATTTGTTTATAAAGGTCCCCAGCGCAGTTGGATAGGACTCTGAGATGTGGTTTTGGAACTTCTAGCTTTCCAAAATGGAATCTTGCATTCTACCTTCTTCAAAATTGTCAAAAATGTGTTGGTACTCTTCACACATGTTTTCTTTATGCTTCCATGTAGCATCTTTAGGACCGTAGCAGGTCCATTGAACCTTTACCATCCCTATGGATTTGTTCCTGAGCACTTTGACTTTTCGGTCCAGGATGCACACTGGTTCCACCCGGAAATCCCCTTCATGCTCCACCTGGATCACATTCCAATCAATTATGTGGTTAAGGTCAGGTACATGCTTCTTTAATAATGATATATGAAATACATTATGCACTCTCATGAATGCAGGAAATGCTAGCATGTATGCAACTGGCCCTATATTTTCTAATATTTCAAAAGGTCCACAATATCTCATTGCCAACTTCGAGCAACTTCCTAATGTTAGCGAACTTCTCTTTTCCTTCACTTTCAAAAACACATGTTCAACCACTTTAAAATATTTGAAAACTCTATTCTTGTTTGCATAACTTTTCTGCCTATCCTGGGCAGCCTTTAAATTCTCCTTTATCCTTTTCATCTGCTCTTCCATTTCCTTCAACAATTCTGACCCAACAACTGCTTTGTTTGTTGGATTACCCCAATTCAAGGGTGTGTCACATTTTCTGCCATACAATACCTCAAATTGACTCATTTTCAACGAGGCTTGATACCCATTGTTGTAAGCAAATTCAAGTAAATGAATATAATCTTACCACTTTGATGGTTGATCCAGCACATACATTCTAAGCATGTCCTCAATTATCCTGTTAGTTCTCTCTGTTTTCCCATCTGACTCTAGATGATACGTTGTGCTAAGATTCAAATTTGTTTCAAATCCCTTAAACAAACCCTTCCAAAAACTGGATGTGAACTTTGGATATCTATTTGAAACTAGTGTCTTAGTTACTCCATGTAGCCTAGCAACTTCTTTCATATAGATATCTGCAATATTTTTTGCCTTGTGTGTAGTCTTTACTGGAATAAAATGTGTTTCTTTAGTTAATTTATCCACCGCCACCATGATGGAATCATGTTGCTTCATTGTTCTGGGTAGCTTAGTAATAAAATCGATTATGAAAACTTCCCACTTTCATTACAGAATGGGAAATGGTTGCAATAACCCAACTAGATGCCTATGCTCAGTCTTCACTTTCTAGCATTCTAGACATATGGCTATGTAATTAGCCACTTATTTCTTCATTCTTGGCCAAAAGTATTAGCTTCTCACAGCTGCAATTGTCTTCTGATATTCTGGGTGCCCGGCATATGGCACATTGTCCATTTCCTTCAGAACTGTGTTTTTCAGCTCACTAGAATTCAGCACATACACCTTTCCCTTGTACATGAGAATTCCATCTTATTTCAGCGCATAAAAATTAAATTTCTACTGAAAATTTCCTTGTTGTATTGTTTCTTTTATTTTCACATATTGTTGATGGGAATTTGTTGTTGCAATAATTTGATCTTTAATTTTTGTCATATACACGCTGATGGCTTCCACATGCACTTCATGAGCTCTCTTGTTGAGTGCATCAACCACTTAATTTTCTTTGCCTTTTATATGCTTAATTTCAAAGTCATATTCACTCAGAAATTCCATCCATCTAGTTTTTCTGGCATTTAGTGTCAGTGGTCCAAACAAATGTTTTAGACCACAGTTGTCTATTCTTAGCTCAAATTTCTTACCCATAAGGTAATGCCTCCACATTTTGAATGCATGTACAATCGCTGCTAACTCCAAGTCATGTGTAGCATAATTCCTCTCATGCTCTTTTAATTTTCTGGACTCATAGTATACCACATGGTCCTTTTGACTGAGAACTCCACCGAGTCCTTCCTTGCATGCATCGGTGCATACAAAAAAATAGTCATTTGGATCTGCAATCTTCAACATTGGTGCATTTGTCAATATTTCCTTCAACTCTTGAAAACAATATTCACACTTGGAAGTCCATTCAAATTTCACTCCCCTCTTTTGCAAACAAGTGATTGTACTTGCAATATTTGAGAACCCTTTTATGAATCTTCGGTAATAACCAGCAAGTCCCATGAATCATCTGACCTCTACCACATTCTTTGGCATTGGCCATGTTCTAATGACCTATATCTTTTGAGGATCAACTTCTTTCCCTACTGCTGAAATTATATGCCCCAAGTAGTGAATCTTCTTTTGGTAAAAGATGCACTTACTTAGCTTAGCATACAATTTTTGCTCTCTTAAAACTTGCAACATCGTTCTTAAATGTTTCTCATGTTCCTCTTATGATTTATAATAGACAAGGATATCATCTAAGAACACAATCACAAACTTGTCCAGGTACTCCCTGAACACTCCATCCACCAGGCATATAAAAATTGTTGGGGCATTTGATATCCCAAATGGCACTACCGTGAATTCATAATGCCCATATCTTATTATGATTGTTGTCTTGTTGATGTCTTCTTCCTTTATACTTACTTGATGATAGCTTGATCTCAAGTCAATCTTCGAAAATATTCTTGCACCGTTCAGTTGATCAAACAAATCATCAATTATTGGAAAATGATACTTATTCTTTATGGTGACCTTATTAAACTGCCTGAAATCAATACACAGCCTTAAGGTTCCATCCCTCGTCTTAACAAAAAGAATCGGGGCTCCCCAAGGTGACACACTTGGGCGTATATACCCTTTCTTCAAAAGTTCTTCGAGTTGCATCTACAACTCCTTTAGTTCTGGTGTGCCCATTCTGCAAGGTGTCTTATACACTAGGGAAGTTCATGGCACCAAATCAATATTGAAATCAATGTCTCTTTTTGATGGTAGACCCAAAATTTCTCTAAAAATATCTTCAAAGTCCCTCAAAATTGGATGGTCTTCAATGCTTTCCACTTTGTCTTTGGCTGCCTCCTCCATATGGGATGCAAACATCTGACATCCTTTCCTGAAGCTCTTCTTCAACTGCATAGCTAAAATCTCTCTAACAGCTACATCTCTTGGAATGCCTTGAATATTTCCTTGCTTCCCTTCCT
>JASDQU010688342.1:25625-38904 GCA_032191745.1 Picea mariana
TGGCTAACTGAACTAACCAAGATTTCTTATGCTTACTTATTTGCAAGTGAAATCTTTCAACAATGTTAGCATTTATGTAACTATGGCTAGATCCAGAATCAATCAAAATTGTTATGGGATCATTATTGATCTTACCTTCCACTTCAATCATGGGGGATTGATACTCTTCCTGCTTGTCCAAATTTGCATAAATCCTTGGTATGCTTATGTACATGTCTTCCATTGTTTCAGCCTCTTGAATGTTGTGGACAGTCCTCATTCTTTCTCCTTTGTGAGGGAAATCCCTATATATATGATTTCCATCACATCCCCAACATTGAACAAGTTGTTGCCTTGGCCTTTTTCCAAATGAATATGCAGTCTTGTATTCATTTTGGAAGACTTGACCTTGCTGATTTGCTTGGGAATTATTTCTGAAAAAGGGTGGATTAAAACCCTTCTACCTTTGATCCTTCTTATCCCTCATCTTGTCATTCCAATATTTTTGGAAAACTGGTCTTCCTTTGCTATGCTCATACAGATTCTTTTCACTCCTTATGGTTTCCTCCAAGGCTTTGGGGTTATCATATTGAATCTTATGACTATAGAAAGAGGGTAAGCTACTCATAAACCTTTAGATTTTGACCTTCTCATCCTTGATGAAGTCAACATACTTTAACAATTCAAAGAATTACTTCTCATATTCCTCCATTGTCATAGTTCCCAACTTGAGTTCAAAGAACTCTTTCATCTTTCTTTCATATTAATGCTCAAACAAATATTTCTCTTGGAAATATCCCTTGAACTGCCTCCATGAGATTATTTTCTCATCAAGTTTCTTAGCTTGCTTAAGTTGATCCCACCACATGGTTTCCTTCCCTTGAAAGTGGTAGGTGGAAATTCTAGCTTCTACACGGGATGGGTAATCATGTACCTGGAAATATTTCTCCATTTCCAACATCCAGGCCTCAACATCTTCTCCTTTCTTGTGCTCACCATTGAAAGTTGGTGGCTTAATCTTCCTGAGTTCACCCTGCAAGATGTCTGCCTCGGTTCTTCTCCTTTGCCTTCGAACATGAGACACACTTGGGCTACTCTCTGGACCTAAACCTGTATGACTTCTTCGAGTGGAATGTCTCAGAGAATGATGGTGTCTACTCATGCTTCTTTACTGCCTACCATTCCCATGATCATCTCTTTTTCTATGGGATCTTGATGTTGATACTTGTCTAGCACTAGTTGCTTACTTGGTGCCAGAGTCCTTGTTAACTTGCTTCTGTAGCATATTCAAGATTTGAAGTATCTCTTCTTGATCCTTCATGATCCTCTCATTATCGGCCCTATAGCTCTGCACTTCTTTTTCTAGGCTTCTCATAGTTATAGTCCCCTGCCTTTCTCTTCTCCCATTCGACTCGGTCTCAGCATTACCCATGCTAGTATGCAAACCTCCAATTTCTTCTTCATGGATGTAAAACCCTTGAGCATCCTACATGTCTGTAGTTCTCATGTATGAACTGAAGTATGCTTCTTTGTATCTCTAATTCTGCAAGAATGTGCATGCAATAATTGTTGTTAGAAGTAAGCATATTGCAAAATATTTATCAATTAGATTACAGGTCCCTATTCATTCTAAATTATGAAGAATAGTAATGCACTACTCCCAAGTAGGATTCCTTAAATGCATTCATTTTTTAAACATCTTTCCAACGACTGTTTGTTTGCTCCAATCCGAGCTCTGAACTGAAAATTATGGTGGCAAAACAGTGAAGGAATATGCATTAGCACGTGCAACATAGTAGCAACGCTCAGCAGCCGTCCAATCGTTTCTTTATTAGATCTCCTCCGCACTAATGTTGCACTTATACTTAAATTCTTACTATATTCACGGACTAGAAGGTGGCAGACTCGTGAACTCATGGTCTATCTTCATACTTTCCATGAACCCGCCAACAAAACTTAGTTTATTTTTCCTTCATAGACTCACAGACTCATGATCTTGTAATCTTCCTTTCATAAGTCCATTCAAGAAGTCTCAACACTTAACCATTTTTCCATCTACGTAGATTTGTAGACTCGCGGACTCATAATCGTGCAACCTTCCTTTCATAAGTCCGTCCAAGAAGTCTCAACACTTAACTATTTTTCTACTTCTATGTGGACTCGCAGACTCATAATATTGTAACCTTCCTTTCATAAGCCCATCTGAAAAGTCTCAACACTTAACCATTTTTCTACTTCTTACCGCGGACTCACAATAACTTAACACTTAGACAAATTCCAAGATCTTACCGCAGTTTCGTGGGACTGATAGTTGGCTTGCCACATGGCTTCACACCACCTACCAACTCTCATCCCGTCCAACATGTACCTACCACCGTGGCAATACACATCTTTCTTCTACCAAGTCAGCTGACATGTGGCCTCCACGTCATCCCAACATCATCGTACAGAAAAATACACAAATTTTTTCTGATTTTGCTTATTTTCGAAATTTCCAAAGAGGCTCAATTCTTCAGATTACCCATGAAATTTCTCTCAATTTTACTGCAGTAATTAATAAAACAAGTTGCATACATACTCCAAGATTAATTCTCTGTGAATCTTCGCTTCATCATTCTGCTAACTCAGCCCATCCAAGCTCAGTGTTGAAAACTAGACTCCGATACCACTTTGTAACGTACCCATCCACCCAGGCCAGGTCACGCCACACAAAACTATTCTCAATTACAACTCTGATACCATAATGTAATGTTCCCTAGCCCAAGCGAGGAACATTACGGTACTGAATAAACATAAAAAAATGGAATTTCTTCTACAAATTTAAAATAGATTTAGCTATTGTCTATAACCATAAAATAGATGCATCTAAAGCATTATAATAATCAACATGAAATGCATCTAAACTGCTCATTAGAACAACATATAAGTCATTCTCATTCACGCAAAGTTCATGCACAACAATAACACATGTAAATAACTCAACAACGATATAAAACACTTATCTTTAAACAAGAATGGTACAACCAGTTGCTTGGGACGGACGCTCCACCCAACCATAGACTGACTGTTCCAAATATCAATAGCCAGTCACACCCGAGATGAGACTAGAAATCCACAAAAGAGGGTGGCCTATCACAGTCCACTCGCAGCTCATAAAACTCATATCTCAATTGATATTCTCCTACAACTATCTTGATTTTTCTACCAACTCTCTTCCTCCTAACTTTCCCAACTCAAGGAATGCACCATTCGTTTATCAGGGATAACCCAAGGAATGTGTCATCTGTTTATTAGGATTAACCCAATAAATGTGTCATTCGTTTATCAGGGTCTCTCTGGCACATGTAACTAGGAATATCGCAGTTGGGAACTCAAGGGAGCTTGCTACTAGGAAAACTACCAACAAACCAACAACAAACACTTGTTGTTACAGTGCAACTCACTTCGGAGTTCACTCTTCAAGCCTGACAACCTAGCTCTTCAATCTTCAGCTTCAAAACACTCCAAATACATTCTATCTTTCTCTATAACGCTCCCTCCATGGCTTCTCCAGCTTCCATCTCTCCTCTTGCTCTCTACTTTTTTCCTCATGCACCAAAAACTTTCTTTTCTAAGAACTATTGTCCCTAACCCATACGAATTTCCTCCCTTTTGCTTCCCTTTCTTGACTCACACTTTTCCCCAAGCTAATTTCACTCAACTCCCATGTGCCCAATAACTCTGGGATGTGACCACTCACACCCACCCTTTTACATGTATTCAATGATTGGCTTTGGGAACACTCAATCAGAAATCAGAAGGTCCCTATACAATTAGCAAGTTTAGGAAAATGGGTTAAATTACTATACATGGGTATTCTCCCTTGGACCCCTCTTGGCCATTATCCTAGACACTCCCCCCTATTGTGTATTAATTCAGTCCCTGTCTTTTGTCCATGTCCCCTTAGTAGTTGGCATCACATTTTATTATTAAAACATAGAGATACAATGCACATATTACATTGTTTGGCCATAGCCACATATTATATCCACATAAGCATTAATTAAAATGGGGATTATAGTGGGGATGTTACACCATTCTAGAAGGTGCCTTGGACACTGGGGCGGCTCCTAGCACCAAATCAATAGAGAAATCAATGTCCCTCTTTAGTGGAAATCCTGGGATTTTCTCAAAAACATCTTCAAAATCTTTTATGGATGGGTTTCAAGACTTGCCACTTTATCTCTAGTTGCATCTTCCATATGGGTTGCAAAAATTTGACATCCCTTCCTGAAATTATTTTTCAATTGCATGGATAAAATTTCTCTAACAGTTATCGTTCTTGGAATGCCTTGAATCTTGCCTTGTTGTCCTTTCTTATCAAGACGGGTTATGGTTTTGTTGTAACATTCTAGGACAACATGGTGTTTTTCTAACCAATCCATTCCAATTAGACAATGATACGAACCCAAAGGTATAATGTTTACATACCTTTGTGTTGAGTCCATTCATTCCTATTGGGCAATCTTTAACCAACTCATTGATATTTCTCTTAGCCCATGTGGCTAACTAAACTAAACAGGATTTCTTATGCTTACTCATTTGCAAGTGAAATATTTCAACAATGTTAGATTTTATGTAACTGTGACTGGCTCTAGAATCAATTAAAACTGATATAGGTTGATTATCGATCTTACCATCCACTTCAATCATGGGGGACTAATATTTTTCTTGCTTGTTGTCCAAGAATGCATAAATCCTTGGCATGTTTCCTCCCATGTATTCAATTGTTTTAGCCTCCTAAATGTTGTGGACAGTCCTCATTCTTTCACCTTTACTGAGTTTATTAACCGGGAAGGAAAGAGACCTCGCACCCACAATGACCCGCATAGTTAGTTGCTGGGCAATCCCTATACAAGTGATTTCCCTCACATCCCCAACATTGTATGGATTGTTTCCTTTTCCTTTTCCCAAATGAATATGTTTCCTTGTGCTCATTTTGGGTTGATTGTCCTTAGTAATTTGTTTGGGAGTTGTTCTTGAAAAAGGGTCGCTTAAAACCTTTTTTCCTTTGCTCTTTCTTTCCTTTCATATTTTCATTCCAAGTCTTTTGGAAGACTGGCCTCCCTTTGTGCTACTCATAAATATGTTTTCTCTCCTTATGGTCTCCTCCAAAGTCTTGGGGTTATCATATTGTATCTTGTCACTATAGAAGGAGGGTAACCCACTAAGAAACCTTTGGATTTTTACCTTCTCATATTTTATGAACTCCACATGCTTCAACAATTCAAAGAATATTTTGTATACTTTTACCCCTTTTTGTATACTTTTCATTCCGATGCAATTAATCCCAGACACCAACTTATGGAATTTATAGAAGCAAATATGCTAGGAACTAGGAAAACTTTTGTATGACACATAGATAATAATGATGACACAAAATTCATAACAACTCTCATATTTTCAATCTGATTCTCTACTAAAAAACTACAACAAACTAGAAATGACAACTTTGTCTTTTTTCACCCATTTTTTCGAACTTCAAATTTTTAGCCAAACTGGTTATCTCTTAAACTGTGCACTTCTTAAAATTTTCATTACACCAAAGTTGTCTAGATTGATGATTATAGAAAATGTTGAGTAAATAAATTTTTCCAGTTTTGTCACTTGGGGGCCCTTTTCCTCCTCTGAAAAATCTCAAAAACCTCCAGAATAGTGGATTTCTCCCTATTTTAGGATCCCCATTCAAAACCCCTTAGAATTTATTTAATTCCTCCATGGGTTATTTTTATGTTTTCTTTTTGGAACCCCTCCAACAATTTCATCTTAATATGGACCTCTGCCAAGATCTGGATCCAGATCTTAAAAAAACACTATTTTGGATTTTCTGACAAATCCAAGCAGAAATGGGCAGTGGCCCTGTCTGGCTCTTTTGTAGATTTTCTCACTCCAGACAAAACCCAGAAGTTTCTCTCATTTTTTTAAGCTTCTGATCTGGTTGACAAACTTCGGCCCTCTGGGCCACTGAGCACTAGAAAAATACCCCCCCCCCATTCTCCTCGCGGGACTTCTGGTCCGATCCACCAGGCACCGTGTGCAATTTTATATTCATCTCCCCATCAACACTAGTTCATTCAACACACATTTCTTGTGGGGGTTCTGACANCCAAAAGTTACATTGTGTGTGGCTCTGCAAGGTTTCGTGGATCTCTATGCCTCACACACAAGTAACATAAGGTTGTCTTGTGTTTATAAATCTTCTATGTAAGCCTTCCCTGATGCATGTGGGATAAAGAACAAAACAAACTATAGATCAACGACTGGGAATCCATGTGTGGAATAAATCAACTGCTCCTAAGCGTCAGTTTCTTGGAAGTCGTAACTTCTAATTCTGATGGCCAAATTGCGAAACAAAAATCTCGTTGGAATGTCAAAGTCATGAAGGTTTAACTTGGGCATGGTTTCCAGGGTTGAATGATGGTATTTAACCACAAAATAATCTCTCCCCAATGATGTTCCATGGCAATTGATTTATTTCATTCAAAAAAAAATTCTATCATTCTAGTCCATGCAAATAATTTTCACCCCTAAAGGAAACTCATCCAACAACTTTATGTTGTCATGTAGTAGGCTCTTGCATGCAAGTGTTGCAACCTTTGGATCTGATACCATAATGTAACATTCCCTAGCTTAATTAGGGAACATTACTTGCGGAATACACATAAAAATGAAAATTTTCAGCTAACTCGTTTATTGTAGGTTACCTGTTACGATTTATACACATTTTAAGCCGGATTTTTCTACCCATAATTAAATGCATCTACAACACTCTAAATGATCATGAATGCAGCTAATAACTCATTCACAACAACACATAAACCATCCACATACACAAAGTTAATCAAAACAATTAAACTCATGAAATAACTCAAAAATAGATAAACACTTATCTTTCAAAACACGTGTGAAACCAGTTGCTTGGAAAGGACGTTCCACACAACCATAGATCTGTTGTTCTAAATATCAACAGCAAGTCACCCTCGAACTGGGGTTGGGAATCCACAAGAGAAGGATGCCTCTCATAGTCCATTCACAACTCACTATCACACACCCACTGGTATTATCCTACAACTATCCTAAATTTTCTCTAGCTCTCTTCCTCTTGACCTGCCCAACCCAAGAAATGTACCCCTTCATTGCTCTCAGTCCATTGAGCGTCCCATTCGTTTATCAGGGTTTCTCTAGTTCAGGTAGATAAGAATATATCTAATATAAAATCAAGGGAATTCACTATCAAGAAAACTACCAACAACTAACAACAACACTTGTTGTTATAGTGTAACTCACTCAAGAGTTCACTCTTCAGACTTGACAACCTGGCTCTTCAATTTCTAGCTCCAAAATGCTCCACATATGCTCCAGCATGCTTCTGAATTCGCTAAGCCTTCTTTTTCTAGATTTGGTGCTCTCTTTCGTTTATCTCTGCTTGTTGTTCATGTCAAAAACGGAATTTGTAAATCTGCCTCCTCCCCCATACAAATTTCCTCTATTTTGCCAAGACAATTGACTGCTCACTCTACCCAATGTTGATCATGCTTTAGCCCCATGCTTCCAATGACCATGGTATGTGACTCTCACACCCACCCTCTTACATGAGTTTTATTGATTGGGCTCTCATACACTCAAACATAAATTAGAATTTATCCCTAATGGTAATAAAATTCGGGAAAATGGGCTGAAGTAATACCCATAATTAAATGCTCCCCTTGGACCCCTCTTAGACACTCTCTTCTCTTGTGGAAAACGCAGCCCCCATCTTTGTCCATATTCCCAACAGCTTGCATCGCATTACTTTTATTAAAATTAGAAAATACATTTTGCATATTACATCATTTGGTGATAGCCACATTCATATCTACATTACACATTAATTAAACTGGGGATTATAGTGGGGATGTTACACTCTCCCATGATTGCTTAACTCACACTCTCACCAAGGTTGATTTTACTCAACCCCCATGCTCTCAGACTTCTCACACCTGCCCTCTTACATGAATTTAATGATTGAGCTCTATAACACTCAACAGAAAAATAGAAGGTTCAAAGTAAGGATAATTTAGAAAGATGGTTTAAGCATAATGTGAGTAAAGGAGAGAGTGATGAGGAATTTTCCCATCTCCTTTCAAGGGGAAAAAATATTTTATGGTTTTGATGCACACGACAATCTATGGTTTTCAGATCCGATCACTGGTATCTCAATAGTGAAGCAGTAAATCCTTGTGGATCGCACCTTGGCGACCCCTCTCATGGAAACCCCTGAGGGGGTGAAAACCCCCTAATATAGAGATGTAACAACAAATGGGAAATCCAAAGTAAAAATCCTTCGACCCACCTTTGAGCCGCCACCTCACTTGCGCGATCAGATCCTTAAAGATGAAAAAAAGTTTGGCAAAGAAATGGAAGTGGAAGCAGACGCTTCGCATCCAAAAATGACTCGGGCTTGGGAGCTTGGAAAATGCATTCTGCAAACCCCAACAGCTCCAAGGTATGTAATCAATTCCACTAGGGTGGGAGAAAATACCCAATTCATGAAAGAGTGTACTTTAATCAGGAAATTTCTTGGTTTATGGCCTTTTGAGTGAGATCTTGTTAAATGGATCAAACACTGGTGGAACCCCAAAGGAAAATATGACCTTCAACTGGGATCTAAGGGCTTATTTACGATTATCTTCTATAGCCTAGAGGATAAAGACCGCATTTTTGAAAATGACCCATATTTTTACAACTCGACAGGGTTGTATCTTGGGTTCTAGACAGATTGCTTCTTCCCGAAAAAGGAATACTTCCTACATGCTCCATATGGATCTGTATTTACTCTCTTCCCGAGGAGCTATGGCTCGAAGAAATACTCATGGGTATCGACAACACCCTCGAGATCTATGTTAAATCCTTATAAGCCACCAGACAGAGAAGGTACACATCTTATGCTCATATTTGTGTTTATATGAATGTATTCAAAGCTTTGTTGAGATCTCTAACCCTTGAATAGCAGGATGAGAAATGGATGCAAACCATTGATTATGATAATATTACATTTTGTTGTCGAAAATATCAATGCCTATTTAGGGATTGTCCCCTCAATGCCCCTCCCCTGGTCCATATGAGGATGACAATGGCAAACAAAAAGATGGTTTCACTCGGGTTTAGAACCATAGAAAGACAAACTTACGAAAGACACCTCAAGGACAAGGAAAATGGCCATCAACAAACAATTATTTTGATATTCTAACCTAGTTTTTGAACTCCTAGGAAATGGAAAACCCTCATCAACTGTGAGGAAATGACAGTGGGAAAGGAAAGGCCAAAAAAGTCTCAGATCTTGTCCTGGAGCAAGTGATGCAACATGAATCCCCTTCCCACCCGGGCACGGAAACTCTGATGGATGATGTTGGAGATCTAGAAATGACGCTAGAGGAAACTGACCTGGAGGACATTGACCTAGAGCGCCTTGAGGAGGCCTTCAACAAAAAGGAACTGCAGTCCTTGCCTTCAGAGAAACTATTCAAAGTGCACAAAGTATACATGAACTCAACAACAAGAGACGCATCTCGATTAGGAAGATGATTAGGCATCATTCCTAACAAAGCCAAAGAGAAAAAGAAAATACCAAAGGAAGGAAAAAGACAAGGAAGGAAATCATCTCAACAACTTATTCAGGAAGTTGGAAGCTTCATATTAACTCAGGTCAAATCCAGAAACTTTCTGCAAGTTTCTGCCCACCCCCCCTAGACCTTCCTCATGAAGATACTTTCATGGAACATCAGAGGACTTAATGGAAGAACCAAAAAATAAGTTCTTTGAAGCTACATAATGGACAAAAACCTAGATATCTTGTTTCTTTAGGAAACAAAATTTGCAGACATGATAGCTGAGGGAATGTTTGAAAAGTGTTGGCGTCAATGTCATTTTTCCTACAATTATGTGAATTGTGCATCAAGGGGTATTGCAGTCCTATATAACCAAGCCACAGTTACTTTGGATGGTTTCTCCTCGATGGCCTAGACACTCACAACAATATACCAGGCAGTCAGCTCCAGTTAGGAGGATATTCTCACAAATGCCTATTTCCCCCAAAAGCCTCAAGATAAGGACAAATTCTTGCATACCTTAAACTCCATAGGTAATCTAGTCGGATAGAAGTGATGGATAATTAGGGGAGACTTTAACATTATCCTCTCTCTGGAGGAAATATGATGAGGCATTAGAAGATTGGACAAAGAAAGTGAGAATTTTCAAACCCTAATAGATGATCTGCGTCTAGTATATATTGAAGCCAAAATTGGCACATTCACGTGGACAAACAAGCGCACGATGTCACCAAGTAGCGAGTCGGCAAGATCACTTTCTCCTACCTTAATCAATTATGGTGGATGACCCTCTTATGGATGTGAGAATCTTGCCCAAATCTAGCTCCGACCATTAGCCCATCTAGCTCTGGCTTGACACAACAAGTACGCCCAAGCTTAAGCCCTTCTTATTCAAACAATTATGGGTTAGACATCCAGATTTTCAAACCAATTCTCCCTCCTGGTGGGAAAATGCTACAATACTAGAAGGAACGTTCATGTATCGATTTCAGCAAAAATTGAAGAACTTTAAACAACACATAAGGAAATGGAATAAAGCAGTCTTTAACAACATATTTCAAGACCAAAGCTCTTTGGAAAATCATAAGGATTAGATTCAAAAGAAAATCATTTCATAGGGACCCTCGAAATCCCTGCTAGAGGAGGAAGCGATAATTAAAACACAACATGAAAAGAGATAGAAACAGGAGGAAATCTTATGGTGGAAGAAATCTAGAGTATAGTGGCTCAAGGAAGAGGAACAAAACACTAAATTTTTTCATCGCTCCATGATCCAACGAAGACACATAAATTGCATTACCAGACTGGAAAATGATCAAGGTGAGCAGATTATGGATCATGAGGGGCTAAGTGAGAGCTCACTAATTACTACAAAACTCTGCTAACTAAGCCAATCCCAAATCGATCTCAAGCCATCAATAAAATCACCCAACACATACTGGTGCTTATATCGTCGAAGCAAAATGAAGCATTCCTAAGACCCATCGCCATATAGGAAGTGGATCAAGCTATGAAAGAGATGTTGGTAGGGAAAGCCCTTGGGCCGGATGGTTTTACCATGGATTTTTTCCATCACTATTGGCCAATGGTGTGAGAAGAAGTATGGCAGCTAGTAGAGGAATCACACACTTCCGGCAAGGTGTTATCAGCCCTTAATGTAGCCTTTATCACTCTCATCCTAAAAGAGGAAAATTTCTCTGAACAAAGTCAATTTCGGCCCATTTCCCTCTATAATGTCATTTACAGAATCATTACAAAGGTAATTTCCATCCGACTCAAGTTGATTCTATCTTTCATCATTTCCAAGGAATAGTCTGGCTATGTAGAGGGGCGACAAATTCTTGATAGTGTTATACTAGCTCATGAGGTAATTCACTCTCTCAAGTCTCCTACACATTTCGCAGGGCTCCCTTCCGTCCAATTATCTCAGTATTCCCCTTACTGACTCAGCGGCTCATAACATATCTTGGGCTCCTCTTCTGAAATCTCTTGAAAAACATTTGAACTCTTGGACATTTCCCTCCCTCAACTTAGTTGGTCAACTTGTCATGCTTAAATCCGTCCTTCAAGCCATTTCAACCTATCTTTTTTCGGTTCTAGCGGCTCCCAAAAATGTTCTAAATGCCATTTGCAAACTTCAGAGAAAATTCCTATGGCAAGGTCACAAAACCAATAGCAAATGGGCTTTGATCGGTTGGGATAAGATCTACAAACCAAAATTAAATGGTGGACTGGGCCTTCGTGATCCCAGGTTGTTAAATGAAACAATGGGAGCCAAAAATTGGTGGAGATGGCTAAACTATCCAAAAGAACTATGGACGAGACTATGGCAGTAGAAATATACTTTGGGGATAGAAGAAACACAACTTATTCGCATAACAACTCATAATGTTGGCTCCAACATTTGGAACATAGCATGGCACAATAGCCCCATTGTTTGGGATCATTCTTTCTAGGAGATAGGCGGGGGGGGGCATAATGCCATGTTCTGGTCTGGTTCATGGTAACAAATCCCTCTACTACAATCTCTAGAACACTTAAGCCATCTTCAAAAGAAAATGTCACATAAGGAGGACTTAAAGATTGCAGATCTATGAAAAGAAGAGCCTCTGGACTCTCAATGGCGCGAATGGAAAACTACTCACACATACCTACAACTACAAGAGGATTGTAATATCAATCCCTAGCAACTTGAGGCTACCCAAAGAAGAATTCGCAAGAGGGAGGGAGCAGACATCTTGCCCTGGGGGCATTCCCCGAAGGGAACATTTCCATCAAAGAGGCATATGGATTACAAGCCCAATTTCATCTCCAGCCAAAAGAAGAAATATGCCATAGAATCTAAAAATCCAATGTATGGCCAAAAGTATCTCTCTTCCTTTGGCTTCTTATGCAAAACCGAATATTAACATGGGACAATTTAAGGAAAAGAGGGTTCATTGGGCCCTCGGTTTTCCATCTCTACAGAGCTCAAGAATAATCAATGGAACACCTACTAAATCAATGCCCCTTTAGCCTCATCCTATGGAATGAACTTGCAAGTACTATGAGAACCACAGATAGGACAAGAGACAACATTAGTCTCACCATCAGCATATGGAAACAATCAACTCTCTTCAACCCCATCCTCAACTAAATATGGCAGCTATTGTCGGGTTTTGTGGTCTGGAAAATTTGGAAGGAAAGGAATCGACAAATATTTCAAAACAAGTTCACTAATCACACCTTTGTCTGGTCACAAATATTTGGATACATTCAGGAAACCATAAGATCTTAGCAACGGAATAGTGAAGACTTCAATCCTAGCCCCACTGAGAGACTCATACTATCCAAATGGTGGCTCAATCCGAATCCGAACTAACAAAACTTAAATCCTAAGCGAAGACTAGCTCATCACCAAAGCTCACCATTATGGCACCTGTAAAGATCCCAAGCCAAATTCTGACTTGGAATCACTAACTACCCATGGTTTGTCGATGTGCAGGTGTTTATTGAGTTATTAAGTGCATACAAGATTTATTCCACACATGAAGATCATCATACATTCAAGATATAGAAGCACAAGCAAAGATCTGACCCTTTTATTATAAGCAATGTAGGATCAATACAATAGATGGCCGATCTGGCATAAACCTCATATGGCCGTACAAACAATAGATATGAGTTGCTACAAA
>JASDQU010688343.1:34413-46825 GCA_032191745.1 Picea mariana
TCTATGCATCGTAGATCTGGGCGTCGTGATTAGAACCGTTGAAATGTGCAGGAAGCATAAACTGGGGTGCGGAGAACACATGCACTGGGAAAACTTAGGATAAAATCATGTTTATGGGTTTTTTCCCAAACTTTCAAATAACACCACCAAGGGACTTTGACCAAGCAATGTTTTAAGCATTTGAGACATGGTGCAAACATTACATCAAGCTGGTTTTATTGGAATGGAACAATAAAGAAACTAACCTATGTTCTAACCTAGTTTCCTATGACAGTTAACCTAGATTAAACTGTTGGGTTAAGAAATTACTCTACCCTAGGGCTATCTGACCAGGATTAGACAGTCTGGCCAGAATTATTCACTAATCTAACCTAGACACTTTGGCTAAGATTAAACTCTTTATCCAAATCATTCACTACCCTATCAACATCAAATTTAAAAAGAACTTGGCCATGTTTGAAAGGTATGGACCAAGTTACCATTATTGCATGGGGCTTTATTTCAATTCTTTTATACCCTCTTTTCTTTCTTTCTTTTTCTTTTCTTTTCTTTTCTTTTTCTTTTTTCTTTTTCTTTCTTCTTTTCTCAAATTATTTGCAGAATGAAAAATCATTTGTCAACAAAAACACTAGAGACAGATAATATCCTAGTCACCAGTTGATTTCCATAATTTATGGGGTGATAACAGCGGCTCCACCTGGGGATGGTACTTTCCCTGTGAAGTGCCAAGAATCCTGGTTCTTGTTGTTCTGAAAATTTCTGCCTAGCATCCTTTTTTGCTTTTATTCTCAAAAATGGGAAAAACAGTGATCAATAGCTTAGGGCCTTCTCTCCGGGCTTCAACTAACTGACGAATGTTCTTCACTCAGAAAATGCAAGTGACAATGAAAATTAAAATGGTATGTACAATGAAGAGTGAGAGCTCGAATCTTCTACTGAGGTGGTACATAATGTTTTAGCATTTTGCCATTCACAGGTGCTCTTGGTAGATCTGACCCATCAGCGTTGTTTAGCAAGAAGGCATTGTTTCCCCTGAAAGCTTGGATCATGTATGGCCCTATCCACAGATTGTCAAATTTTTCATGCTTTCCCTTGTCTTCATTTCTGGAATCCCATTTCAGCACCAAATCTCCTAACTTGAAATTATCTTCCTTGGTTTGTTTGTCAAATATTTTCTTGATGTTTCCTTGGACTACCTGAGGCTTGTTGAAAACTTCTTCTCTAGTCTGCTGCAAATGGATCATCTGGTTGGTCCTTCTCTGTGAGTCATTTGGATCAACTTGTACATATTGAAGCAACTTCATGATAGGGACTCCTAAAGAAGTGGGGAAAACTGCCTCTGTACCATAGACCAGCTGGTATGGTGACATACCAATTGACCTTTTGGTGGTCAGCCTATCAGCCCATAAAGAAAACACCAACTTATTGTGCCATGATTTCTTGTTTTCCTGCAATGTTTTCTTGATGATATTTACCAAAGTTTTGTTTGAAGATTCCTCCAACCCATTCCCCTGAGGGTAGTAGGCTGTGGAATGCCCCAAACCGATGTGATACTGGTTGCATAAATCTATGAGTTTCTTTGACTGAAAGGAAGCTGCATTGTCAGTTATAATCTTTCTAGGACAACCAAAATGAGACAAAATATTATTTTCAAGGAATTTGATAATAATAGAGTCGGTGGTTTGCCTGCTTGGTACTGCCTCGATCCATTTGATAAAATAATCAGTGGCAGTGAGAATCCACCTGTGCTGGCCTGAAGATGGGGGGTGTATTTCTCCAATGAAATCAAGTCCCCATTGTTGGAAAGGGGCCTCGACTGAGATTGGTTTCAGAGGTAGAGGAAGGAGTTTCTTTTTTCCCTCAAACAGTTGACATTGGTGACATGCTGTTACCTTCTGATGCACATCGGCAAACAGGGTTGGCCAGTAAAATCCAGCTCTGAGTATTTTGTTGGCTGTGACTTTCCAGTTCAGATGGCCACCACATTCCCCTGCATGAAACTCTTGCAACACTTTATCAGCTTCATCTTTTAGTAAAAAATTTAACAGAATTCCTGCCGGATCTTTCCAATACAAATTTCCTTCTAGAATACAGAATTTCAAAGCTTTCAACTTTAAAAATCTAGCTTTAGTCTTAGTCAAACCAGGGGGAGCTTGTAAATTTTTCAAAATGAATATAAGGTCTGCATACCATGGAGAGTTGAGAAATACCTCTCTCATGTTTGGAGTCGCCATCTCACCCTGTTCATCTGCCACATCTAGAAAATTAATGTCAAGAGCATGGAAATTAGATTCAACCATTAATTTAGCAAGGCCTTGACCTTTGATTAGTTTCGTGGGCTTAATCTCTATATCGTACTCTAAAATGACAGAAATCCATTTTCCCCTTCTTCCATCTGGGTTGTCCTGTGTCAAGATGTCCTTTACTACCGCATTCATAACATAAGCTATGGTGTGGGAATGGAGAATGTAGACCCTAAAGTCTTTTATGGCTTTTACCAAAGCAAAAGCTTGCTTCTCCATGATCTTGTAATTCAGAGAAGCATCTCTTAATGCTTTGATAAAGAAATCTATGGGTTGTTCATACCCTTCGTTGTTCTTTTTCTGTAACACCATTGCTATAGTATGTTTGGACGCGAAAGAAAAGATATAGAAATCTTTAGTAAAATCGAGACTGATCAAAACTGGGGCTTCTATGAGTGCTCGTTTGACTTGTTCGAAAGACTGTCTGGACTCGGAGTCCCATTTTATTTTTACATCTTTTTTAAGCATGTTTGTAATGTTCATGAGGAGTTCTACCAGATTGGGAATGAATATTCATAGAAAGTTAATTCTTCCGATAAAAGACTATAGTTCTTTGAGGTTCCTTGGGTGTTCTAATTTTTGTATGGCCTCGATTCTACTGGGGTCTATTTTGATTCCATCTTTGGAGATGATGTGTCCTAGCAGTTTGCTTTCTTCTAACCCAAAAAGACTCTTCTTAGGATTTAAAGAAATCCCAAACCTTCTACATTTCTCGAAAACTCATCTGAGGTGCCGTAGGTGTTCATCATCAGATCAGGAAAACACCGTCACATCATCTAAATAGATGACAATAAACTTACCTGATTCTTCTACGAAGGCAATATCCATTGCCCTCTGGAACGTGGCTCTTGCGTTCATTAGAACAAAAGGCATCTTCACATACATGAAAGTGCCCCATGGTGTGGTGAAAGTGGTTTTGTCTTGGTCGTCCAGGTGAACTAGGACCTGGTTGTAGCCCAAGAAACCATCCAACTGAGATATCCGACTGGACCCAACCACCCTTTGCAGGATGTGGTCCATTTTCGACAAGGTGTAATTATCCTTTAGGGATACTTTATTCAGATTTAGGAAATCTATGCAGAGTCTGATTTCCCTGGTTTTCTTACGTGTAGGGACCAAATTAGATACCCACTTGGAGAAACTCAGTGGAACTATGATCTTGGCATCATACATTTTCTTGATTTCTTTTTCTATCAGAGGGAGCAACTTTGGATTTATCCTCCTAAGTTTCTGCCTAAACGGTTTTTGGTCCTCTTTTATTGGAATCCTATGTTGTATGATGCTGGTATCATAGGCTTTCAAATCTTCATAGCCTCAGGAAAAAACATCCAAATATTCTTTGAACAACTCAATGTATTTGAGCTTTTGTTCTAGGGGTAATGACTTCGACAGTTTGACCATGCTAGGTTTCTCTTCGGTCCCTATATTATAGTCTTCTACCTCTTTTCCATGGGCTTCTATTTTTGGTTTTTTGGCTACATCGTTACTGTCAAACAAGTATTCTAAAAGAACAAGACCTCTAGGCAAAACATTGCTTTTTAATTGTAAAACATCAGTGTCCATTTCGTCTTCGCCTAATTCTCCTGAATCTATGGTATTTACACTATCAATTTCAAAATCAGAATTATATACATTTTCATCTTCATTCTCTAAATCTATATTTGTACATTCAAAATTGTTTTTACACTACAGAAAATCCTCCATCTGATCATCATTACCAAACACTTGCCAATACCTGATATTGTCGGGAACCCTCAGTTTTCATTTCACCTCAACGGTATATGGGCAAGTCGGACGGAAATAAATCTTATAGGTGGCTACTGACGTAGCCAATCCATCGACCAGAATATTCTGTCCCCTCGACATTACCTACAAGTCAACTTCAGTAAAACACCTCAAGGCATCAAGAACAACATTCCTATAAGCTCTAAGACATGAGTGTTTAGCAACATACTCACCTTTGATTTTCTTGATTATCAATTTAGAATCACCTCTTACCATTATCTTTTTAGCACCAACTTTTTTCAAAAGCTTCAGACCGAGCATCAAAGCTTCATACTCAGCAATATTGTTAGTACATTAGAAATTTAATTTGTAAGAATGGTTTTTTGAATACCTGTTTCTGTGATTATGCAGCCAGACTCCAGCTCCCGCTCCTTCTTTACTCACAGCTCCATCAAAATCCATGCTCCAGAAATCAGCGGGTAACTCTTCAGTTATCACGTTCTTCATCTTTGCTACCTCAATTCTTTCTTGGCCTTCATCTTGACTAGATATGTCATCCATCAGCTGAGTATCTTTCTCTTCCGTGTCACCATCATTATACAAGATAAACGAATCTAAATCAGAATGCGCAGAGTAAATGGGATAATTGTATGGTTTTTCTTGGCTACTAACCATGTACTTCATCAATGTTTCTCTGTATAGCCTCCTCTATTGCCCAAACACTGGGATAGTGGCATAAGACATATCCATCTACAGGGTTCCTTTCAACTTAGCCCCCCAAGACCGGAATAGCAAAATTCCATACTTTGAAGGGATGTCTGCAACCACCACATCCATTACCATGCTCTTCGCAGAAATCTGAACCAAGGTGATGCATAGGTCCTTGATCAATCCAATACATTTAACTTTGTTGGAGTCGAATGAGTGTAAATCCTTGTATGGTCTAGTGACCTCCAGTCCCAGTTTTTCCATTACTTCTTTAGGCATCAGATTGTGGGAGGCACCCGAATCCAACATAGCGTTATGCAAGATCAAGTCATGTATGTCTAGACTGATGTAAAAAGGAGTGACTCACCAGTATCATCTCGACCATCTACTTCTGGTCTGAAAAGAAGTTCGGGGTGACCATTAGTAAGGTTCACAGTGTCTGAATGATTTACTGATCCAATGGTTAAGGCCTTCGTGCCTATGTCAGGTTCAATGGCCAGTGCTTTAATTACCTATGAACGATACCCGTCTCTGTTCATCAACTTTGTAAGTGGGATGGGAATTTTTATTTTTTTCAATTCCCCCTCAAGGATAAAGGGTGTAGGAGCTCTGCCTTGGCTCATCAGTTCCAGTTTGTCCACCATATTCTTCGGCTTAGAAGTACTCGGTGGATTAATAGGTGAAACCTCAGGCTGTGATGGCCTTTTCAGAATGGTGATGTTTTTCTTCACGGGAGTGTCGGCCTTACTCTTCTCAGGAATCTTCTCAGCAGTAGTCTTCTCAGGAGTCTTCTCAGCAGATGGCTCAGGGGTCTTCTTGGTCTCGGCTACCTTCTGTGTTTCAGTCGTATTTTTTGGAGAAATCCCTTCTGTCTTCTTACTCCACAGATTGTACTGTCGATGTACCTCCAGAATAGCATTTTCAAAGGCCTGTTGTTCTGCTTCTTCGGCTTCTTCACTTACTTTGGTTTGATTGAGAAGAAAAAGTTCCTGCTCTTCTTGGGTAAGGAAAATAGCTTCATTGTTGTGAATGCCCATGAGATTGATATGAGTGTCCTCCAATTCCTCAATCACTTCATCCCCTTCATCAGCATAGTTTTTCTGTAGAGGAGGTCTGATCTGCTGATCTGGACCCCTCTTCTCTCTTTGGTCCCTAGGGTCTCTCTGTCTGATTTGAGGAGGGTTTCTCCTAAAGTTAGGGTTCTGAACCTGGGGAATTGGTGGGTTTTCTCTTGGAGGATTTATGTCTGACACAGTAAGTCTTTCCATCATTATTTCCACTGCTCTGGTCAGAGAATCCAATTTGGAATCTGTGGTCAATGTGGAAGGTTCTTCTTTGATCGTGACTCTCCTTTCTGAGCTCTGACGTGCCCTTTTTGCCAATAAATTGGCCTCCACACTTATAACACTTTTTTGCATGTCCTCCAGGGTGGTAGAATTTCTTTCTCTTAGTTGGTATGACATGTCGGCATCAAATCCATCAGGGAATTTAATCAATGCCAGACCCTGTGGAGGTTTGATTTCAATTGGGATTGCATTGTACAGGTTGTTGAAACGGGTGCAGTAATCTTGTACCGTCTCACCTTGATTTCTTCTTATATTCTCATATTCTGACAATATTTGGAGAGGGTTTTTCTTTACCTCCCATCTGTCAAGAAAACTCCTTTGGAACGCGACAAGGTTAGGGATTCAGGCGGATGGTAAAGCTTTAAACCATTTCTTGAAGTCACCTGTCAAACTTGGGAAAACAATCTCATTTGAACGTCAGCCTCGTCAATTTCTTGCAAGTCAAAATAATCATTCATTTTGTCCACATGTTGTTGGGTGTTTAAAGGTCCTATTGCATCGAACTGTGGAAGTCTTGTTTGATAGTCTTTGGGCATGGTGTGTAGCGGCGCATCCAACACCAAAGGAGCATAGCGAGCTACCATGATGAGTGGAGGAGGTGGGACAACAACCTGGATGGTCGGCGAGGTAGCGACTGAAGACGAGGAAGAGGAGGGACTAGATCGTACTGAGGGAGTGATTTGTGGTTTAGTCGTAGGAGACAGAACTTTAGGGGTTCGGGGTTGCAACACAGTTGGGTCAAAGATGATTCCAGTCACAAAACTGTCGGACCGTGTTCTAACCAGGATTTGCTGTGGAAAAGTATCGAGGTCAGGGTTTTGAGAGATAACTGGTTTTCTTGAAAAAGACAGGGACTTATGAAGGGGAATATGACTCACTGAACATGCAACTAAGGTATTTCACCTGAGAAACTGTTCAGGGTTATCTATTAATATCGCAGGTTCTGGGTTTGGATGAGATCGAGTGTGAACTTTCTTGGGAGCCAGAACTCTTTTTGGTTTTTTTTATATATATTTTTTAATTTTGCAAGTCTGAAAATAATATGTACAAAGTTTGATCAACCTCTAAACATTACTTTCTTCTCAAATTCGAACGTTCTTTTTAGGGGAAAGAAAATGTGAAATTATCAATTTTAGTTCTATCCCCAGTATGGTCGCCACTATGTTAGCACTTGGTAAATTTCCTAGAGGTTGAAACAGAAGAAATCTACAAAGGTAACTTTATCCAACCACTTTTAAAGTTGGGATCTAGCCCTTCCAGCTTTAGACGGGGATCTCTCTATATGATTTAGCTTTGTTTTTAACTTTAGATGTTAGGCTAGGTAAATAAATAGGTAGGTTTTGTTGTCAAAGTGTTTTTTGAATTGGTTGAGACAATTTACACATCCATTGGGCTATGGGGTCTGTGTTTAAATAAAATATGAAAAACAGCCAAAAACGTGAAGGAAGATTTCCACAGGGTGAGATAATATACTCACTGGATCTTTTAGTAGCTTAAATGATGGACAGAAGAAAAGATGAGAAAGATAAATTCAACTAAGAAGCAGTTAATAATTTCTTAATTGAAATCACAAGAAGATAAACACTAAAATCTTTCGAGTCAGAAATAGGGTATCCAAGACAAATCCTGCAACATTCGTTACTCTTAAAGATTAGTTTTAGAAAACAATATGATCACAAAGCAAGAATAAAATTCAACTTAGAGAATAAACATCACCAGTGAATACACGCAAGAATCCTGTAAAAGTGCCTCCTTTTATTAATGGAAGATCTCTTCAAAAATGGTACAATCTGATAGTGTTAGGGTGTGAAAATCAACAACCCTCAATACTTCGAAAGGTGAAGTATTTATAACTCAAATTACAAACGTTCATGTCATAACTGATCAAGACGTGCTAATTCTATTTTTAGCCTAACTAATTTAACTAATCAAACTGCTTGATGACTTGGTGTAACTGCACGCGGAATTTCTGGGTAGACCGTTGATGAAGCCTTTGCACGACCTCATCTGACTGGACAGGTGACTGGACCTGGACAACTCGTCTGCTAATCGAGCAGATCACAGAGTTCCTCCCATCTGAGATGACTAGGCATAGTGACTTTGAGAAGTCTTCGATACACTTCGTCCATTTCCGTATACTTAGCGAATGTGGGCTTAGTGAGGAATATGTATCGAATCTCATGTTGGATACTGACGTCCAACTGAAGGGCATCCAGGAAATCTTTCCCGGTGATGCTCCTTTGTATGCCTCCAAACTTTGAACTATCCTTGGACACCTCAGCCAATCTCTTCTTGTAATCTGGAAGTGTCATCAGTTTATCATTAATAACTTTTAGACCAGGTAGACCTTTCTTTTGGAGAGCCTCAATCTTATTCAAAAACCTTTGTACCCCCTAGTCCATGATCTGAACCTTTTCCTCCAATTGAAGCATTAATCCTCTGTTGGTCAATACTCTTTTGACCTCAAGGATGGTCTCTATTCTATCTTCTATCTTCATCTCTTCTAGCTCTTCTCTGGTCTTAGAATTGAGAAATTTGATGATATCATTTTCCTGAGTTGGTCTATCTCCCAATTCTACTCTGATCTTCTCAATAGCCTGTTTACTCCTCTGGACCAACTCGTTCTGCTCAAACATGATTTGGATCATGGGCCATATCTCATTTATGGACTTTGTGATGTCTATCCATACATTCTCTTTGACCTCAGCCAAAGTCTTCCCTGCCACTGTTTGCTTTTAGAGTTGTTGTAGCTCCTTCTTGAGCTTCTCAGTTACCTGCTTTTCTTTGGAGAGGCTGGTTTGGAAAGAAGTTTTGAGTTCCTGGAGGTTCTCAACTTCCTTTTTAAGCCTGCTGATCTCTGTCTCTTGCAGGTTCATCTTTTCCATGGATTTGGTGAGGTCAGTTGTTCCCTCTTGTGGTGTCACTGGTGTTGCAAATGGAATTGTTGTTACTACTACTGTGCTTGCTCCTGAAATCGAAATGGCACTCAATGGAATGAATTCCATTGGCTTCATTTGTTCCTTCTCTTTTAATAATCTCTGCATCTCTGCTTCCATTTCTTTGAGCTGTGCATTCTGCTCCATAAGAAGTTTGAGCATTTCTTCCTTCTCTCCTTCTTTCTCAGCTATCTCCTTCACCTGTGAGTCCTCTGTAGGTGAGAGCTTCAGTTGTTTCCTCAAGGAGGCGATTTCTGCATTATTTTTCTTTATCATCTCCTCTGTAGCTTTGATGTTCGAAGGATCATAGCCGATCTTGAGGACCATCTCCTCCAAAGTCTTGATTCTATTGTCGTTGGCGAAGAACAATATCTTCTCCAGCTTGAGATGCGTCTGAGCATTGTTCAATGATACCTATAATTTTGCTGCAGAAGCTGAAGCATGTACCAATGTATGGAATACCATCTCCCCTATTTGCTTATGCAGATCCATCTAATCTACTGGGTGCATGTCCTTCATCTAAAATTCAAAGGTGTCCCTCTTATAGTCTATGATCACCTTGGGGTCTGGTACCTATGCCTGGAGGAAGGCCACGTGCATCTTGCCCTTTTTTGTGTCAAATGCAGACAATAGACTATGCTGTGCAGTGGATGACTACTTCCGAAACCGAGCATAAGTACTGCTAGTAAGGGTCTGATTTATTTTCTTGATCAGCTCGTACTTCTTGAAAATGCTCAACTTGGGCCCAGTCTTGCCTGGCTGAGTGTCCAGTGGGGAGTCTGTGGATTTCTTCGGTAGTACTGTGGTGATTTCCTTATAAAGGCTCAAACCAAAGGGTGGAATGACTGGCTTGATTACTGTGGTAGGCGGGGCTTCTTGTTCTAAAGTCGGACCAGGCACTGAAACTGTCTTGGGCCTCTTAGTGCGCAACTAGAACTCTTCTGATGATACCTCCGTGACAGGTGGAGATAAATCTTGTCGAGGCCTTTTTTCCTTAGGGACCTGAGGCATGGTTGTTGGTGGCACAGTGGTCGAGGGAACTTGTTGTTCCACTTCGACCAAGGTGTTAGGCACCCACACAGTCTGGTTGGTGAATTTTTCAATCTCGGGTTTGGACTCATGAACATATGAGATGTTTTTGTTCTTCACCCGCATTTCTGAGATGATCCCTCATGGGTCATAGTGCCATGGGAAGATTAAGAAAAACTTCATCTCTCTCAACATTCGGTCTGTTTCTTCTCTGGTGCCATGACTGTTGTAGATGAAAGAGCCAATCTGCCCCTTGATTCGAAGATGCTGCTTCTTCTTCAATGATATGAAATGGATATCATCTGAATTCATGATTTTTCTTATGTATTCTAAAGAAAATATTCTTACCAGCACGTACTTAGGTAGCTTGTAGGGTGCCAACTCACACTTGAATATTATGATCTCGGTGTGGTTTTGATATAGGTACCAATCTCCGATCTTTGTGTTTTCCGAGAGATGCAGGATTCTCTGGACTTCATCATTTATTCATGGCTTGGGCCTGCCGCTCAACATGCTTACCACAGGGTGGTAGAACAGATCGATGAATGATTTGAAGTTGTATTCTGTGGAGTTATGCTTCAACAAAGAGGTCCATGCTGTGACTGGCTGAGGCCTTCCATCTACATCCATTTTCTGCATGGAAAAACTAAACTTATCTGCTTGATATAAAACAAACATGTAGGCCAGTATAGACGAATATCTGAACATTCCTTCCATGCCAAAATTCACGAAATGGTCATGAATATTGTCATCCAAGAAGGTGCTAAAATCAAACTGTGTGGTGGGATTTTCATCAGTGGAGAAAATGGATAGAAAACCCAGAATGGGCTCATCTACCCACTGGTCAGAATAGTACCCTAACATAGCACAAAGGGAGGAAATGACCTGGTTTCCTTTGGTGGAGAACATGGATGATGGGTAAGGGGGATTTGTGGAAGTGAATTGAATGGAGGTGGGAAGGAAAATCTCGAATATTTGAGCTCTCTGGGGAAAAGTCATCTTCTGATATAACTCAGTAAGGATTTCCAGGTTGAAAGGAGACGCAGAGTCGGCATGGGGAATTTGCATCATCTGGTCTATATCTTTGGGCGTGATGAGGAACAGAGTGTCTCTGGATGAGGAGATGACTGCTCTTTGTTCAGGGATATAGTGAGCTTGGGATTTAAGTGCAAACTCGGGAAAATGGTGGATCTGGGGAAAGAGGTAAAGGGGAAAATTGGACTCCCAGAGTCCAATTTCATCACTCTGGTTCAGGAAAACCTCTCTAAGGCATGACTGGAGGTCTGATAAATTGAAATCACATTTGGTATCTACGATCAATATGTCTTTGTCAACCAACGGGATCTTTTCCAAGTCGACAGGAGGTGGGAGAAAAGGATTCTCCTCTCCTTCTGCTTGTCTTGGCTTTGGCGCCATCTCTGCAACAATACCTACAATAAACACAAAGTTAGTGGGGTCGACTGACTTTGGATGAAGGCGACGAAAATGCAATGGAGGAGTAAGAAGTAAATTTTTCTGGTGCGATGGATGAATAGTGAATGAATGGGAAATAACGATAGTTTTATTTAAAACTGGGGTCGGTTGGATGCAGGAGACAGGTCAACTGGATAACGGATAGGTCATCCAGTAATAAAAGGACAACGATCCACTTGGGGGTGAGATGGCAGGTGACGGTGGATGAAACATATGGACGGGTGATGTGGCGGCTAGGGATTGGAGGTAAAAGTCGCACTAAGGGGCTTGCCATGAGTGAAAAAGGGGTAGGGGACTGACAATAGTTATGGGATGGGACGTAACTCGGGAACAAGTGGAACAAGTGGAAGATGACGTACATAAGTGACGGGGGCTATCAGATAGCAGATGGCAATGGGACTTCGGGACCAATAGATTTATGCCACCTATGAAAAGGGGCCTGCCAGAGGGAGATAACCATTCCAGACCCCTCCCCCCTCGGTTAAAAGCAGATCATCCGGGGGGGTCTGAAATCCATTTAGGGACGTTGATCTATGGGCCCGTTTCCTAGCCGCAGATCTTAGCACATCGTTTATCACTCATTCCGGACCCCCCCCTCCATTAAAGGAAGAATAGATGGGGGGGGATCCGGAATCCAATCCAGGCCTTTGATTTAAGTGCTTGTCCCAGTGCTGTCCAGATGTGCGCTAATCTTAATATCGATTCTGGACCCCCCCCCGGCTAAAAGCAGAATGGTCGGGGGGGTCCGGAATGCTCTGTGCACCGTAGATATGGGCACCATGATCAGAACCGTTGAAATGTGCACGAAGCATAAACTGGGGTGTGGAGAACACATGCATTGGTAAAACTTAGGATAAAAGCGTTTTTATGGGTTTTTTCCCAAACTTTCAAA
>JASDQU010688344.1:7109-21773 GCA_032191745.1 Picea mariana
GCCCCAGTCAATCAACCCTCTCCTTCCTCTAAGCTTGGCAAAACTAAGAAGGAATTAAATTTCAATAGTGAAGAAGAAAAGGCCAAAGAATCCCCAGTGAAGAAAAACATTCTTAATCTTCCTTACATAGACTCAGAGGATGAAGAGCACTAGATTGAAACAGGGCATGAGGATTTAGTTACCACAGGGTGTGAAAATTCTATTTTTGTGGATATATACACAACAAGTTATGAGAACCTTCCATCAACTACACCTCAAGAAGAACAAGAACCACAAATTGCAGATGCCTCATCTAGCAAACGAGTGAAGCATAGTAAATAAAAATAAATCAAGAAACTTAAGAAGAATCTAGCCAAGCAAGAAGTGCTAGAAAGGGTAATAAAAACCAGGTATGAAACTCTCTCAAAAAACTTTGCAGAAAGAAAATCAGCTTTGGAAAGATTATCTCATGAAAGCATAAAGGAGAAGAAAAAGAAGGACAAGATTGTAAAAAACTACAACAACTTATGGAGAGTAGCTCAGGGTTTGAAGAAAAAGATTAGGGATTTGAGGAAAAAATCCATGTCTTCAAAACACCAGGCTCATACACATGCTTCACTTGAAACCCTTGTAGAGGTGGCAGTTCAGTGCAATGAACCAGAGGCAGCTAGTAACCCTACAAATTTTGAGCAAGATGCAGAAGCCTAAAAAGATCTGTCCTAAGGAGTTTTTGAGCTAAGACAAGGGTATTTTTGAAATTTTGATAATCTCAGGTTTTGGTGGCTTAGGCGAACATATTGATTGTTCATTAGCCACCGAAAGAAGAACTTTCGGTAGCTAATCGGCCCGAATTCTATCTAATCTAGCTATCGAAAGCACTGATAAGGAAGAAAGCTAATGTTTTTACACAGGTCCAAGTTTTCCTTGTTCAAAAGCCTAAAAAATGGTTCCAATCGATGGAAGATAATTAATGACATCTTTATCAAGAGTTTGTTTTGGTTTTGGAGATGCTCTACAAGACAGAAAGGTAAACAACGGTTAGCTAATTTCAAGGATATAAGACTGTTTGACAGTCAACAGGTGTCATGTTCGACTCCTCCCATATCACATGAGATCCAGCAGCCTCAGAAGGCTCACTACACCTGCCAACAATCTGAAGAACATAAAGATCAGTCAAGAATTTGAATTGATCTAGTTTATAGGATCTTTATCTACTTTCTTGGGCCAGTTATTGA
This sequence comes from Picea mariana, assembly GCA_032191745.1. Taxonomy (NCBI): domain Eukaryota; kingdom Viridiplantae; phylum Streptophyta; class Pinopsida; order Pinales; family Pinaceae; genus Picea; species Picea mariana. The sequence goes on from JASDQU010688344.1 coordinate 8,324, forward strand.
TTTTCTATTTTTTGCAAAATTCGATCTAGTAATCCAGGATCTGGAAACTGTTTGTAAAAGGCTATAAAGCCAAGAACATTTGATGAACACACTATTTGATTTTGAGTTCTATAATCCACTATTATTGTAAAAAGACACTTTCTTTAATATATTAAGCCTACAAGCTTCTTTCATTTGTTATTGTCAGACTCTCCTTCATCTTTGTCTATGCATATGAGTTGAAATCATTCTTTTTTCTATGTTTAATGGTCCCATGGTAACTGTCATCTTACTTTTGACTGTTAAGCAAGAATCATAAGCATCCTTGGCTAGTTTGTTGACCCATCATATATATATTGCCTATGTATGTTCTGGTTAACTCATTGGTTTTATTATCCTTTTGATTTACAAACTTATTTGATAATAGGTCTTGAAGGCCTTGTATTGCATGAATATAGCTAGACTGTCTTGAAGATACAATCCAGTGATTAAGATATTCATCTTGATCCAAATCCACTCCCATTATTGAGAAAATAGTTACAAAAAGGTTAAGTTACCAGGCATCTCTGAGATACAACCTAGGAGATTTTCCTGGAGGGATAGCAAATTGGCGTCATTGCTGGGGAGAGGAGATTGAAGTTCATCTTCCTTGGGAGATGACAAGATCCAACTTTGATGATAGACAAAGTTTGGACACATTTTGAGTTGTAACCATCTATCTGGTGACTCAATTGGAACGAAGTGGCTCCGAGAATGGCTCATACCAGGGCAAACCAAGAAAGACCACTGGTAGCACTAGTTCTAGATCCTAAGAAGATCATCAGAAGTGGAAAATCTTTGCAAAGACAAACTTCCATATATGCAAGATCATCTAATCCATGTATTTCAAGAAACACTTCTTCTTTTGCATCTAAAGAACCTCTTGTCGAATCCCCTTCTGCTGAAACTTCTAGTTCTCAAAAAATTCAGATTGTGTCAGAAAGCTTGAAGGGTGATGAGCCTTCAATTTCCTCTGATGTTATAGATTCTGTTTTTGAGCATGTTACCATATCCAATTTAAGAGAAGAAGTTGTAGAATCCCTCCAAGAAAAGGACTCTTCCTCTTCATTGAATTCTTCACCAACTAAGCCTATAGAGGGTTTTTTCCATACTCATACTAGTCTGCCCATTCTTGAAGATATTTTACAAGATCTTTCCTCTAAGGGTGACGAAAAATTGGCCTTACTGCTCGGTCAGTTTTACAGAGCTTCTTATTTTCCACCTTATTCAGAAAATGTTTCCCAGGGTAGTCATCTTACCAGTGCTTCTCCTTATTTCTTTAGTGAAGTCAGACAACCATTGTCCATAATCTCACCTATCCTATCTCAGCCATCATCTTCTAAATATTCTTCCTCTACATCAACCCCCAATATTGCCATGGATGTCCCTTTGAAAAAGATGGAACAAATCTTAGCCAATAGGTATGCCCCTCTTGTGTTTCCCAATCCCTTATCAGCCATGTCGAAAGGAGATTATCAGAAATATATGCCGAAGTTTACCGGATCCAAGGATTATACTGCTGAAGAACATATAGAATATTTCTATGCTTATGTTGAGAACATTAACATTTCGAAGGAAGATGTTTGGACCAGAATTTTTGTGCAGATCTTGGATGGCCAAGCCAGGAAGTGGTTCAAGGAACTACCAGCAAATTCAGTGGCAAGCATTGAGCAGTTAGACGAGGTATTTTTGAAACACTGGGGAGAAAGAAGAGATCTCTTGTATTACATTTCTAAATTTGGAAATCTAAGAAGAGAAAATGGGGAATCAGTCTCAGACTTCACCAAAAGATTTAATAAGATGTTCGACAAGATTCCTACAGAGATCAATCCGACTGATGCATCAACAAAGATCACTTACTCTTCTGCCTTTGATCCAGAATTTTTCTTAATCCTTAGAGAAAGAAGATCAACCACACTCACTTTAATGCAAGATGCTGCTCTTGAGGTTGAATCTAACATTATGGAATCTCGGCAACTTAAAGGAAAATTTGAGAGAAAGAAGTCATCTGCTGATCCTCCTTCTTCTTCAAATACCAAAATGGAAAAGATGGCCAAGATGTTAGATAGCTTGACCTTGGAAATGTCAAAATTGAAAATTCAGAGTCAACTACCAGCAAGAAGTAAAGAGCCTAGTGCTTATGCTCCTAGGAATCCCAATGCATTCCCTTACATAAGGAACAACCAGTAGGTTCAGATCCTTCAGAGAGACAAGAATGCAACTGATGACCAAAGAATCAGGGCCCCCTTCCAAAATGAAATGCTAGAAGAAGAACATGAGCTATCTCATGACGAGGTTGAAGAAAAAGATGACATCAATTGCTTTGGGGATGAAAATGATTCCTCCTTTTTGACACAAGTAGATTATGAGGAAGCCCAAATTGACAAGCAGATTCATGAGGAAAGCATTGAAGAATATTTTTATCAGATAGATGATCAGCCAGGTTACAATTTAAGATCTAAGACTGCTACTCCAAAGCCATTTCTTGTTGTGCTCGAGAAAAAGAAAGAAGTTGTTGTCAAGCAACCTATAGCTCCTGTAAAGTAGACTTCCACTCCTGCAAAACAGTAGCAGAAGCAATTGCAGCCCCAAGCCAAAGAACAAGTCACCCTCAGAGCTCCTCCTAACGAGGTAAAACCTTCCAATAGATTATCATACTTTTTTAATTTCGAATCAGAAATTCAGAAAGTAAAAATACCTATGCCATTGACTGAACTTATGAAGAATGACATTTTCAAGTCTGCTATCCTGAAGTCCCTTCAACCAAAGACTCCTCCATCTGTTGATTACGTAAACCTTCAAGATGACAAGCCCACAGTGACTATAGGACCTATGGTAGAATATTGAGAGGAATCTTGTCCACCCTTCTACATATCCCTAAATATCCATGACAAGATCCTTCACAACTTCTTACTTGACTCGGGAGAATCACACAATGTTATGCCTAAAGCAGTGATGGATGAACTTGGGCTTGATGTCACAAAACCTTATCATGATCTCTTCTCTTTCGACTCTAGGAAAGTTAGATGCCTCGGCCTCATAAAACACCCTTTTATAAACCTTGCCTAGCTACCCATGAGAAGTATGGTAATGGATGTTGTAGTGGTTGATATCCCACCCAAGTTCAACCAACTCTTGTCTTGTTCATGAAGCAAAAGGATGGGGGGTACCTTGCAGATGGATCTTGCGTATGCCACAGTCCCGGTGTTTTGAGGAGAGATAAAGAGACTTTACAGAGAGAATCAACTTGCCTACATCATTAGTGATGGAAAAAATTATGTAAACCATCCCATTTATGCTTTAGACACAGACTTTGGATCATGCATTCTGCAAATAGATGATTCTCAACCAGCTCCTTTGCAGCTCACAAAGTCTACTTATCAGCAGACTGATGGAGAGAGTACTTCCATGTGGACCATGTTCTTTGATGGTGCTAGTACCAAAGACTCAGTAGGTGCAGGCGTAGTTTTGATTTCTCCTTCGAAAGAGGCTATGCATTTGTCTTTTAAGCTTGATTTCAAAACTACTAAATATAACAGAGTATGAGGCTTTTCTTGATAAAGTGGACAGACAATGCAAGAAGTTCATTTCAGGATATCAAGCAGGCTATCATGGACTCCCCCACTCTAATCAGTCTGGATTACACCAAGAACTTCTATATTTTCTCCTTTTCTTCCTATGACATGGTGGAAACAATCTTGTTACAAAAAGATGATGAAAGTCTTGATCACTCGATGGCCTTTTTCAGCAAAACACTTAGAGACGTTGAACTAAGGTATGATCCTATAGAAAAACAATCTTATGCTCTCATTAAGTCGTTAACAGATTTTGGAATTTATATCCTCCATGCAAAGGTTATCGCCTATGTTCCTTCAGCCTCTGTGAAGGATGTCTTGACTCAGCCTGATATTGATGGAAAGAGAGCTAAATGGATCACAAAGCTAATTGAGTTCGACATAGAAGTGAATCCCACTAAGTTGGTAAAAGGCCAAGGCCTTGCCAAGCTTTTGACAGAAGAGAACGATCTTTTGGACATAAATTTCATTGGGGAAAGTTCAACAAGTTTGCAGGCAGAGGTAGTAGCGGAAGGACAACATAACAACTAGAAGGTGGTCGAGCATTTGTTTTCATGTGAGTGGTATTCAGGTATTATTCATTTTTTACAGAAGTTGGAAGTTCCTCTTAAACTTAGCATGACTCAAGCCTGGGCCCTTAAGCTCAGAGCAATTAAATTTTGCATTTATAATAATCTTTTGTATTGGAAAGATCCTGCTGGTTTACTACTAAGATGTTTAGAAAAAGAAGAGTCAATTGAAGTCATACATCAGTTTCATTCAAGTATTTGTGGAGGCCATCATTACTGGAAGACCACAACTCATAAGATTTTAAGGGTTGTGTATTATTGGCCTTTTCTTTTTTCAGATGTGTGCGCCTTTGTGAAATCTTGTGATAAATGTCAAAGATTCATAGGAAAACAACAACTAAAATCTCTGCCCTTGAGACCTATTGTAGTGAATGGTCCTTTTCAGCAGTGGGGTTTAGATTTTATAGGCGAGATTAATTCTTCATCTAGTGGTCAGCATAAATGGATCTTTGTAGCCACTGACTATTTTACAAAATGGATAGAGGCAATCCCTACTAGAAATGCCACTCATTAGGTCATCATGAAATTTCTCTATGAGAATATCCTGAGCAGCTTCGGTTTCCCAAAAAGGCTAGTGACAGATAATGTAGAATCTTTCAAAGACGATGCATTGGTTGACATGTGTAAGTCAACGAGAATTCAATTGGTACATTCTACTCCCTACTACCCTCAAGGTAATAGCCTTGCCAAGTCGTCCAATAAGAGTCTAATCAGAATCATCAAAAAGTTGTTGGAAGAGAATCAAAAGAGTTTGGATTCTAAACTAAAGTTTTCTCTCTTGGAAGACAGAGTAACTAACAAGAAATCCATAGGAACTTCTCCCTTCAAACTGGTTTATGGCACTGATGCCATTTTCCCTATTCAATTAGTTTTACCAGTGGCTAATTTTTTTCAGGAGGAACAAACTAAATCAAATGATATGATAAGAAGAATGCTTGACTTGGTAGAATTGTAGCAAGTCAGAGAACAAATGGTGGATAAATCAGAGGCTCATCAAAAGAGGATCAAGGACACCTTTGATAGAAAGGCAAAGGTGGATGATTTTCAGGTTGGTGACTGGGTTCTGAAATGGGACGCCCTCAAACAAGATAAAGGCAAGCACGACAAGTTCAACTCTTAGTGGACCAGTCCTTTCATAATAAACCAAGTACAACACAACAATACCTTCATTCTGCAAATTCTGGAAGGTGAAGAAATGTTTGGTGGCCCAGTCAATGGGTGTTTTCTGAAACTCTATTTTATGTAAGGCTTTGAAGCCTTGTCATTGTAATTTTTATTTTTTCATCTTTTGTTTTTACAGAATAACTCCATGCCCAATGGAAACACTAGTAGATACGTTTGAATTATCGTTTTTCAGGAAAGGCATTGGCTCTGTGGTTCTTGAAACCTCACAGGGAGGCTTTCACCCCCAATAGGAGCCAGTGTTATCTCCTTAAATAAATCAATTGAGATTTTTCATTTTAAGTGATAGGAAGTCTTTTAAAAAGGTACTTTTTAAATTTTTAAAAGTTCATTTCTCAAATCTTTACGTGTGTAATAAAGTTTAAATAAAAGTTTGTTTAGTTTTTATTTGATCTAATTCAAATCTCAAGTTTCAGTGGCTTAGGTGAACATTTCAATTGTTCAATAGCCACCGAAAGTCTTAGCTTTCAGAAGCTTAAAGAAAGGAATTCAGGGCCATTTTAGCCACCGAAATCGCTGAAGCGGGGAAATACCCAACACGTCCTATCACATGTTTCAAACGACAGGTTCGACGTTTCTATGATTGCACAAGCCACCAAAAAGATTGGAGAAAGAACCCTTCACAACCGGAAGCTAATCCCTGTGTGATATAAGCAAATATTTCCAGATCGGTATATCATTAAGCCATGTGCTTACGTACCCTCCATTTATTTTAGTTATCTGCCATGACTGCTGCAAATCATCAATCGTTCTGCTGCACCCCTTGTAATTAGTGCCATGTTCTAAAGCTCACCCCAGTTACCTCATTTCTATCACAGCCGAGCCGATTTTCGCTAAGTTTATGCGGTGTAAATCTCCCCCGAAATTTGCTCCTTCAATCACAGGTGTGCGAAAACATTGAGGCAAATGAAGAAAGGAACGTCAACCCTAAGGAAGGAGCTCAACGACATCGATTACCTGGAAGCACACCTGGAGGTATGTCAAATGTTCAAGGATGAAGGGTGTTACAATATTTGCAAAACATTACAGAGTTCTCATCAGTAGGTGGCAGAGGCCTTTTCCCTCAATTTCGATGGAAGGAAGACAATCATCAGCCAGGATGAATTCAAGATAGATGAAGCCCTCATAATCGAAGTGACAGAGCTTCCCACAAATAGAGATAAATGGTTTAAAACTACTATTATTAAGAATGTTGAATTCAAGACTTATTTAAAACCAGAACATAGGGGTTTGATATGGAAGAAAGATATTCATGTATCTTTCCTTGAAGAGAAATGACAACAGTTATTAAAAGCCATAATGGTTTATATAACTTGTGAAGGGCGATAAAACAGGGTGATGATTTACCATTTCAAACTTATAAACCATTTGATTGGTAGAAACCCACTCAATATGCCCTATTTCCTCCACCGAAGCTTATCCAAAATGGCTCATCAAGTCAAGGCCAAACCTAATCAAGTTGCAGGTAGATTATCCCACCATAGTCTAATCAAACTTTTGGTTTGTGAGTTGTTGCAAAGAAGATGTAAAGAGTGGAATTACTTCTTATTCTGGAATGATTTCCAGACTGAGTTTCAGCCAGAGGGAAAAAAGAGTCCTCATTCCAAGAAGTCTTCCACTCCCAGAAATGGAAAGAGGAGGAGGAGAGCTATCTCTCCAACCCTAGTCAATCAACCCTCTCCTTCCTCTAAGCTTGGCAAAACTAAGAAGAAATTAAATTTCAATAGTGAAGAAGAAAAGGCCAAAGAATCCCCAGTGAAGAAAAATATTCTTAATCTTCCTTACATAGACTCAGAGGATGAAGAGCACCAGATTGAAACAGGGCATGAAGATTCAGTTACCACAGGGTGTGAAAATTCAGTTTTTGTGGATATATACACTGCAAGTTATGAGAACCTTCCATCACCTACACCTCAAGAAGAACAAGAACCACAAATTGTAGATGCTTCATCTAGCAAACAAGTGAAGTAGAGTAAATCGAAAGAAATCAAGAAACTTAAGAAGAATCTAGCCAAGCAAGAAGTGCTAGAAAGGGTAATAAAAACCAGGTATGAAACTCTCTCAAAAAACTTTGCAGAAAGCAGCTCAGCTTTGGAAAGATTAGCTCATGAAAGAATAAAGGAGAAGAAAAAGAAGGACAAGATTGTAAAAAACTACAATAGCTTATGGAGAGTAGCTCAGGGTTTGAAGAAAAAGGTCAGGGCTTTGAGGAAAAAATCCATGTCTTCAAAACACCAGGCTCAGACACATGCTTCGCTTGAAACCCTTGCAGAGGTGGCAGTTTAGTGCAATGAACCAGAGGCAGCCAGTAACCCTACAAATTTTGAGCAAGATGCAGAAGCCTAAAAAGATCCGTCCTAAGGTGCTTTTGAGCTAAGACAAGGGTATTTTTGAAATTTTGATAATCTCAGGTTTCGGTGGCTTAGGCGAACATATCGATTGTTCATTATCCACCGAAAGAAGAACTTTTAGTAGCTAATCGGCCCGAATTCTATCTACTCTAGCTATCGAAAGCACTGATAAGGTAGAAAGCTAATGTTTTTACACAGGTCCAAGTTTTCCTTGTTCAAAATCCTCAGAAATGGTTCCAATCGATGGAAGATAATTAATGACATCTTTATCAAGAGTTTGTTTTGGTTTTGGAGATGCTCTACAAGACAAAAAGGTAAACAACGGTTAGCTAATTTCAAGGATATAAGATTGTTTGACTATCAACAAGTGTCATGTTCAACTCCTCCCATATCACATGAGATCCAACAGCCTCGGAACGCTCACTACACCTGCCAAGAATCTGAAGAACATAAATATCAGTCGAGAATTTGAATTGATCTAGTTTATAGGATCTTTATCTACTTTCTTGGGCTAGTTACTGATTTTCTATTTTTGGCAAAATTCGATCCAGTAATCTAGGATCTAGAAAGTATTTGTAAAAGGCTATAAAGCCAAGAACATTTGATGAACACAGGGTTCGATTTTGAGTTCTATAATCCACTATTATTGTAAAAAGACACTTTCTTTAATATATTAAGCCTGCAAGCTTCTTTCATTTGTTATCATCAGACTCTCCTTCATCTTTGTCTATGCATATGAGTTGAAATCATTCTTTTGTCTATGTTTAATGGTCCCATGGTAACTGTCATCTTACTTTTGACTGTTAAGCAAGAATCATAAGCATCCTTGGCTAGTTTGTTGACCCATCATATATATATTGCCTATGTATGTTCTGGTTAACTAATTGGTTTTCTTATCCATTTGATTTACAAACTTATCTGATAATAGCTCATGAAGGCCTTGTATACATGAATATAGCTAGACTGTATTGAAGATACAATCCAATGATTAAGATATTCATCTTGATCCAAACCCACACCCATTATTGAGAAAATAGTTACAAAAAGGTCAAGTTACCAGGCATCTTTGAGATACAACATAGGAGAGTTTCTTGGAGTGATAACAATTATTATTGTAATAAGGTGATAAAGAGTCAATTAAGCCATATTTTGAGGGTTAGATCACAATATGAGGATCCCGGTGTGATCTAGCCCAGCTCACAGAGGTTCTTGAACCTCTTCATGATTGTATGCTAGAAGATGTAATGCACACAATGCCATATTTTACAACAGACTAAATAAAAGAGTAGAGACGCCAATTATTTGTGGATGTAGCCTAGGAGGGGGTGAACCATGGTAAACCATGTGTTATATGTGATGCTTATTGAATTTATACTTTTTGTTAATGGTTATTTTATGAATGAATGATTAACTAGGTATAGTATAATGCATGCATGATCCTAAAGATGAATGAATCCTAGAGATACTAAATGAATAATCATAGTAATTCATGAGGAAGATAAAATGCATTCCCATATCCCTACTCATTCCTAGACCGCAATCACTTGAGAATTGCAGTTTCCCATAAAGCTATCTTGGGTGAGACTGTGTAGTGCATTCTGTGCAGTGTGTTTCCTTCTATTTTACTAGGAGGGCCGATAGTTTTAGAGGGTTTTGTTGGAAAACCTGTTCAGATATGAACCCAGATCAGACCAAGAATAGAAAGAGAAATCTAAGCCAACACAGGATGAATCCATTGTATAAGAAAAAAGTGAAAGAAGAACTTGACCAAATGCTAGAAGCTAGTATCATAAAGCCAGTGGAAGAATCTGAATGGATCAATCCCATGGTAGTCTAGGAAAATAAAAAGGGGGAATAAGAATTTGTGTCGATCTAATGAAGTTGAATGATTATTTCTTACATGATCCTTTCCCTACCTCATTCACCAAAGAGGTATTGGAGAATGTGGGAGGCTAGGAAGCATATTCATTCACAGATGGATTCTCAAGTTATCATCAGATTAAAATAGTTCCATAGGATAGGCATAAGACTACATTTGCTACAGAATGGGGATCCTATCACTATATGGTTATGCCCTTCAAATTGAAGAATGCACCAGTTATGTTTTCAAGGGTGGTCATAGATGCTTTTAAAGATTTCACACATAAGTTATTATAAGTGTATCTGGATGACTGGAATGTTTTTAGTCTTTTGAAAGATCATGTCGAAGTCTTAATACTAATTTTGGATAGATGCAGGCAATGTTAGATTTCATTAAACATCAATAAATGTATTTTCAACACACCTTTTGGGATATTGTTTGGACATGTGGTATGCAGACAAGGGTTATTGGTTTACCTTGCTAAGATTGTTGTAATTGTGAACTTACCACCACCAAAGTCAGTGTGCCAGTTAAGAGCCACACTTGGACATGGTACTACAGGAAGTTTATCAAGGGGTATGGACAAATTACCACGTCGATGGAAAAATTGTTGAAGAAGGACACAAACTTTCAGTGGAATGAGGATTGTCAGCAAGGATTGGATACTTTGAAAGACAAAATGGTGACAACACCTACTCTAGTGTTTCCATATTGGGAAAAGACATTTCTTGTGCATGTCGATGCATCAACAATAACACTTGGAGCAATTTTGGTGTAGGCAAGAGCAGGTGACTGAGATCATCCTATATCCTTTGCAAGCAGGAAATTATCAGAATTAGAGCAGAATTACAACAAAACAAAAAGAGAAGGTCTATCCATGGTATATGCACTGCAAAAATTCATACAATACTTATTGGGAAAGCACTTTAAAATGTTCACAAATAATTCTTCGCTCAAATATCTACTCAACAAGCTAGTGTTGGGGGCGAGGATCTGTAGATGGCTATTATTGTTCTAGGAATTTGATTTTAAAGTAATAATTAAACTAGGGAAGTTGAATGCAGGACCAGATCACTTGTCAAGGATAACTAATGGAGAAGAACCTACTAATTTAGAAGACAACTTCCTTGATGCACAATTATTTTAAGTATATATAGCTAATGAGTACTTTGCCGATAACATTGAATTATTGAGCATAGGAGTGGCACCAAAGGAGTTTAGTACTGCAGAGAAGAAAAACATGGTTGTTAGAGTTGCAGACTATCAACTAATTGCAGATCATTTATACAAGTTGGGTGCATATATCATTTTGAGAAGGTGTGTAATGGAGCATGAAAACCCATGGTTCTAGCAGAATCTCATGAAGGTATAGCTCAAGGAAACTATGAAGGAAAGACTACCACGCAGAAGGTATTGCACGTACGTTTATGGTGGCCAACAATTCATAAGGATGCAAATGAATATTTCCAAAACTGTGATGTATGTCAGAGAGTTGGGAAGCCCAATAGGAGGGATGAAATTCCATTGAGACCCAAAGGAACTCTTAAGGTATTTGAAAAGTGGGAAATAGATTTTTTCGGGCCTATTAATCCACCAGTAAGAAGGTCAGGAGAAAGAAACATCATTATTGAGACATAATACTTAACCATAGGGGAAGAGACAACACCAGTCAAGGATTGCAACGCAGAGACAACAAAGAACTTCTTATTTGAGAAGGTGATTACAAGATTCAAATGTCCCTGGATTCTGATGAGTGACCAAGGCACCCATTTTAATAATAGTACCATCTAGGATATGATTGAAGAATTTGAATTCTATCACCAGAAGAGTACACCATATCATCCTTAGGAAAATGTGACAATAGAATATTTCAACAAGATTTTGGAGAATTCCTTGACAAATATTTGTTATGTGAACACAAATGATTGGGATTTTAAAATACTCGTAGTATTATGGGAATATCGAACTACATGCAATAATTTGATAGGGAAAACACCATTCTAATTGGTATATGGACAAGAAGCAGTGGTGCATTAGAATTTCTGGGACCCATTCTACACATTCCAATAATTACAAATATGAAAGAGAGAGGGACAATACAAGAAATGTTAAGTCAACTTATGGAACTGGAAGAAGACATGATTTTGTAAGGATTCCATCAAGAGGTGTAGAAAGAAAGGGACAAGTCCTGGCATGACAAACACAATAAGAAGCTTATCAATATGAGAGGCCACATACCATAGCACACATTTACATTGTCATAATGACCATTTGACATGACTTTTACTTTATTCACATTAGTGAACCATAACACTATTTATTGAATAAGAAAAGAGTAAATAGAAAATGAACCAGTTAAAATGACTAGATTCCTTGTGATGATCAGAGCAAGCTGACTTCAGGCTTAGCCCATCAAGCTGTTACAGAAAACTCCTGGCCTACCCGCACACTCTCTCTATACCTCTCGGGATCCCCTCTCATTCAAAATATAGCATAATATCATATATCATCCTAAGGAGGTTGAAATCCTACCTTATCTAAAGATAATAGGAGGTTACAACCGCTCAGGAAAGGTGTAATTACAAAATCTACTCAATTCCTACTATCTAGGATATGGTCTTTGACCCACTTAAAATGTGTTAACTGAAGAGAAAATCATGGTATTTGGTAGAAAAATATTCAAGCCTCATCATCCAATCATCTTGAGGTCAATCATGCTAGGTTGGAGCTCCACCAAGTCGAATTTCCACAAAACCATGTTGTTCTGTCAAACTTTTGTATTGAAATCTGCAGTTTTTAGTATAATTGCGGTGCAAAATTGTCTCAAAATTCTGTAGCTAATACTTTCCACTTTTCTCCCAAATGGTGAACTAGGTTGGACTAAATTTTCTTAGCAAGTCAATATAATTATTATTATTCTACTCAAGAAGTTTGAGCAAACCCTAGTTCATGGATTTTGAGAAAATCCCAAAATGGTTGTAGGTGACGGTGGCTCGTTTCTCGAAAACCATGAACTATTTTGAATTAAAATTAAATGGATTTGTTTATAATAATATAATGCATCTCGCCTTAAAATTGTAGGGAAAATGGATGCATGGTTTTAAATATATGATGAAAAGAAATTTCAGGTTGCATTTTCAGAACCTTTGTAGCAAATTCCCATGTTTAGCAGTTTCTTTAGCTAGAAGTCTCAAACTCCTCTTTGAAACCTTGCTCTTCATCAATTGTAATTTTGTTGTGAGTGATATGACCTGTGCATATTCCTTTGTTTTTCGCCTTTCTTTTATAAAACCATTGCTCTACAAAATAAAATCAGCAACCCGACCTTATTCTAGAAAGAACAGTTTCGAGATTAATTTAGAAAGAACGAAGGTAAGTGAATGGTGATGTGATAAAGTTTTACAACTTTTACAAACTGGGGTATATTTCTCGGCGAGCATTGGGGATTATAGTGGCGCATGTAGGGGGTAAAAGTGATGATGGATGGATACGATATGCAAAGAATAATGATTGATTTACTTCATAGCTCAAAATATGACTTGACGAGTGTTTGAAATTGGAAAGCAAAGGTTGGGGGTTAATTTATGGAAATTATATATTCTTTTAATTTTACATAGGCATTTTTTTAGCGCGAAGGGTATTTTTAAATTAAAAACACTACCAAAATATCGCTTTCTCATAAAGGCTTAAAATTTGTCATCAATGTCCCAAAGACCTCTAACATGCATTAACAAACTCTAAAAACCTCAAAGACTAATCCTATCATACCCATGTTCCAACATTGGCTCCAACTACGAGATGATGTCCTCCATGTGAGGCATCAAGAACAAGTAGATGAAATTCCTTTATCTTTGATGTCCCTGAATCTTGCAACCTTCTATCCATGACGATCAT
>JASDQU010688345.1:14658-25693 GCA_032191745.1 Picea mariana
CAAGCTTAAATTTGTACCACAACTACTTGGATATGTTTACTCAATGACCTACCAATTTTACAGTCTGAATCATTCTAGAAAAAAATTTATTGCGAAAATGGTGAGATGACCTATAAATAACATACCTTAGAAAGCATGATCAAAAGAATTTATCCTCCTTTGAATTTTGGCCTTCTTTCTTCACCTTCCCTCTGAAATTCGGCTTAGATATCCTTTGGTTACCTCATTCACCTGTAGATATTCAATATGCTCAAGTTTGATTAAAATGAGAGAGCCTTGCCTCTTATTTATGCTTTCATGTAGCTTCCTTAGAAGCATCTTCTAGACAACTTTGTCCACATAGTCAGCTATGTCCAATGCCCAATTTCCACTTGTCCATATATCCAATATCCATTTGACTACTTAACCCATTTTCCTCATTTTAGGGTCAACCTTCTTATAACCACTTTCCATAATTAGAAAGTTCTCCATTTACTTTATTATTTAAATAATCCTCCTTGACTTTGTCGCTTCACTTTATTATTTAAATAATCCTCTTTGACTTTGTCACTCCATTTTATTATTTAAATAATCCTCTTTGACTTTGTCACTTCACTTTATTATTTAAATAATCCTCTTTGACTTTGTCACTTCACTTTATTCTTTAAATAATTTCTTCTTTGCAAGACTTTGACTTCTTTGACCTTTTGGGGTTTCATGCCAACATATGAGGGTCCTCCAACTTCGTAAGGCCATAAATCTCAAACCGTGAGAAGTTATTTGATGTTCCACATACCACCAAAACTGGCATGACATGTATTATCCATATAGAATATTTGTACCTGCAAATATATCAAAAATCGTACCATTATACATCAAACAAACTTGGGTCCATTACCCAAACCTTTGTGCTACCGGAATTCACTACCAAACTTTCTTCAAGGGTTGACATTAATGACAACCAACCCAATTAATCAATAGAGATGTCATGTACGATAGTCAATCAAAATTTTAGTATCTTGATAGATCCAAGTGCTCCATAGAGATTTATTTCTAGTGCAACTCTAAAGAGAATTAAGGTAAAGAAAGTCGATAAGGACGAGTTCATATACGTAGAAATGGAATCGGGTGCCAAACAAAAAGTTGGAGGAAAGGTTATGAACTGTAGCATTAACATGGAAGATTTTGTAATGAAGGCCAACCTATACATCATGATCTTAGGATCTTATGGCATAGTGATAGGAATGGACTAGTTGGGATCGCATGATGCGATACTTAATTGTAAGATAGAATGGTTAATTTTGATGAATGATTTGGGACAGAGTAGAGTGATTGTAGGGAGAAACTAGGGAGTGTCCTTGAGGTTTATTTATTACCTGCAACTATAGAAGATTATGTGCAAGGGATGCAAGATATATTCAATCTTAGCGCAAAACAAAAAGGGCAAGATGAAAGGATTAGAAAACCTTCATGTAGTACACGATTTTTTCGATGCCTTTCCTGAAGAATTATCAGGTTTTCCACCAGAAAGAAAATTGGATTTTACCATAGATATCAAACCTAGAACATAATCGATTGCAAGAACTCCTTACTGGATGTCAACCCCTGAATTGTAGGAGTCAAAACTACAACTGAAGGATTTGTTGGATTTGGGACATACATCTGAGCGTATCATCATGGGGTGCGCCAATGAATTTTGTTAGAAAGAAGGATGGGTCATGGAGGATTTGAATTGACTATCATCAATTGAACAAAGCTACGATCAAGAACCAGTATATGTTGCCAAGAATAGATGATTTATTTGAGCACATGAAGGGAGAAACGATATTTTTGAATATCTACTTGAGATCAGGATATCACTAGTTACGGATCAAAGAGGAATATATTCCTAAGACCACATTTAAGATGAGATTCAGACACTATGATTTTACAGTCTTACCATTCGGTTTGACAAACACCCCAGGGGTATTCATAAAATTGATGAATGGAGTGTTTCGTGAATAGTTGGACAAGTTTTTTCAAGTATTTATTGATGACATACTCATATATTCTCGGATGAAAGAAGAGCATGATGAACACTTTGGTCTTACAATGTCTAAGAGAAAAAATATTGCATGGGAATCTATCGAAATGTTCTTTTTACCAATCAAAGATTCATTACTTGGGACATATCATATCTGGTGAAGGTATCACTATGGATCCAGTGAAATTTGAGGCCATTATGGAATGGCTAGCACCGAAAAACGTACAAGAAGTATGTATGTTTATGAGTTTAGTAGGATATTACCGACGGTTCATCGAAGGTTTTTCAAAGATAGAAAATCCAATCATGGAATTGTAGAAGAAAAACAAGAAGTTCATATGGACTAAGAAATGCACCGAATCATTTCAAAATATCAAAGAGTTGTTGACGACAGCATCGATACTAAAGGTCCCCGAAATGGAAAAATAATTCTTGGTATGCATGAATGCATCCAAGGAAGGTTTAGAAGGATTTTTGATGCAAGATGGTCTAGTGATCGCTTACGTTTCAAGGAAATTGAGAAAGCATAAAGAGAACTATGCAACACATGACTTGGAGTTATTAGCAATTGTATCTTCCTTGGGAGTTTGGAGACATTATCTAATTGGAAAAAAAATGAATTAAAGACAAATCACTGTGGATTGCAGCATATATTTACGTAGAGTGACTTGAACGTGCGACAAAGGCATAGGTTAGAATTACTTAGTGAATACGACTTTGAGATTTCTTACATTAAAGGAACGGTAAATAGAGTAGCATATACATTGGGTAGGAGACCACGCATATTCTCGGTACTAGCGCTTAAGACAAATCTTCGAGAAAATATTATATCCTTACAGATTGATTAGGATTGGTACAAGGAAATTAAGAATAGTATTGGAAAATGCACCATGATGGTATCGAAGTATGAAGGTTATTATTTTGAAAATGACAGATTAATGAGGCATCACAACAGAATTTACATACCGCCTAACAAAGAATTAAGAATTTTGATTCTAAGAGAAGCTCATCGAGCAATATACATGGTTCATCTGGGAGTCACGAAGATGAAGGCAGACCTTAAGCCTTTATTCTTATGGAAAGGAATGAAAGTAGACATAGTAAGTTACATGGAGAGATGTCTAGAATGTCAACAAGTGAAGTTCGAACATAGACATCTGGCATGATTGTTACAGCCACACTCTATTCTCGAATCAAAATGGGAGTTAATTTCAATGGATTTCATCATCGAATTTCCACTAATGGAAAGGAGACATGATTCGATTTTTGTGGTAGTTGAAGCTTTGACAAAGAGTGCACATTTTATTCCAGTGCGTACGACGTATAAGGCCCCAGACATAGCTATAGTTTTTGTTAGCGGTATTGTGAGGTTACATGGTGTACCAAGATAGATCATATCTGATCAAGGATCGATGCTTACAGGATGATTTTGGACTAGATTCCAAGAGGCATTGGGAACACAACTAAATCTTAGTACAACATATCACCCTAAAAAAGATGAAAAAATAGAAAGAACAAACTAGATCTTAGGAAAAAAAATTCCACTGATACATACAACAACAATTACTAGAGTATGATTAATATGGCACTGTTTGAGTCTCTTTATGGGTGACCATGTCAGATGTCATTGATTTGGGATCAAATTGAGGATATGGTCCTGGTGGGACTGAAAGTGATCCAAGAAATGGAATAACATCTATAATCAATAAGACAAAGGATTAAAGAAGTGCATGATCAACAGAAGATTTATGTTGATACGCATCACATTGATCACATTTATCAGGTTGGTGATAGAGTTTTTTTACGGGCCAGCCAACATGGTCTAAATACAAAAATCAATTAGACAATTGTGACAATTATTTGAGAACTACCATAAAAATCATACCCATAGGGATCCATTCCCACCTGGAATGATAAGTAAATTTCATCATTGTTGTCATAATATTACAAAAACGAAGTTTCGATGAACATGATGTTTGTCATTGTTATAACCTCTGCATCAAAACTGTTCGAAAACATGGGAATTTGGCCCATGATTTTGGTGGAAAGAAGAATATGCTAGATGAAACTTTGTATTTAAATAATGATTTCGTACTAATATTTTTTATGGAGAAAAAAGTACTTACATGAGAGCAAAAAAAAAATACAATACATAACTAATGAAGCTTGTGCAATTTATCAAGTTCTTATTTTTTTATGTTATTGCATGCCCTTGCAGTACTAGATGTGGGGACGTGCATCTCAAACAAATTTAAAAAAAAACAACTAAAATACATTGTATTAGGAATAGAAATGGGCAATAATGACCTGTGAATGGGGCCAACGTTGAAATTTTTTCAAATTGTTTATGTATGCACTGAAATTTGACATGGATAGATTGTTCACATTCCTTGATGATATAGGAGGGTTTCCAAACTCAGATATGACTCACGCACCCATTCTATATATCCGATATCATCTTTTTTTTGTTTGAACTTTCTCAGATTAATGTCATGCATGGAACTCCAACATACCCATCGTCATGGTCGTGCTCTTTATATTCATCTTCTATGTCGCTCAAACTAGCATCCTGCCAATTAGGCCCATGAGTTTGGTGCAAATAAGAAGGCATAAGATGAGATTTCATATTTAAATAGTCATTTCATACTAATATTCTTTATGGAGAAAAAACATACTTAGATGAGAGAAAAAGACAAAGAAAAGAAATAATTGATAAAGCTTGTGCAATTTATCAAGTACTTTTTTATCGATATTATTGCATTCCTTGTAGTACTAGATGTGGGAACATGCATCTTGAACAAATTTTAAAAGAAACAACTAAAACACATTATACTAGGACTAGACATGAGAAACAATGACCTGTGAATGGGGACAACGTTTAAATTTTTTCAAACTGTTTATGTATGCACTGAAATTTGACATGGATAGACTATTCACTCAAAACTAAATTACCACTAGTTTGTTTGTTTAGCTATTTTGTCACCACGTCAATCATTATTTGAAATGATTGCATCATCATGTTTTGTTTATGTATTTACCTATGTGATCATTTTTTCTAAATGTGTCCATGTACTAAGGAAATTGGGAAAAAAAACCTCTGCAAGAAATGAAGATTATGTAAAAACCTTTGCAAGAAGGTGTTTTCCTTGAGGTATTATCATTTATCATGTCAACACTTGTATCTTGAAGACATGGTAAAACATCAAGCAATTGTAACATCCTAGAATCCCAAGGGAAGCCAACATGATCAAGTACACCGATCAGAGTGAAACATTTGTACAACTTGAGAATGTAATGGAGCTATTATGAAAAGACTCGTACCTATATGAAAATGACACCTAGTAGTGCTCATGAGAAACAAAATTAATTCAAAAAGCTCAGAAAATGTTCAATGAATAGAAAGGTGGTAAATTAGTTACTGCATTCATATAATCAAATCTTCAAGATTTGACATGTATCACAAGAAATATCCAATGTTCCAAGTTCATCAAAGTCTTATTTTGATGGCATAGTAGAAAATACCTCGAAGAAAAAAATGTTTTCTGTTGGGGACACTATTAGTGCTAGGGCATCCCAAGTGTGACAATATCATTGGTCTTAAATTTACTATAACCATAATATTATGCTAGAGGACTATAGGGATTAGGATGTCTCATGGACATCATGTATTGTATAAGCATCTTACGTACCCAATGTTTTAAATCTTTAAGAGGTTATTGATTGGATCTTAAAATCCTTTGACAACAAAAGATAATCGGTTAGGGAAAAAAATGAGGCAATTCCAACACACACTCCACCACATATGCATTGAAAGAAATGTTGGCTTCCACGCATGTGAATAGATTCTCAATACCAAATAGACTCTTAAGAGATTCTTAAGTCAAAATCAATGTTGGATTCCTCGCATATGAAGAGATTCTTAAGTCAAAATCATGATGCATATGAATTAATAGAATCTTGGAGAGTAAGCCATTACGAGAGTCCACAACAAAGGATATGTATGACCTATATTTCCTAGCTAAGAGGTATAAAGATATAGCTTAGATTCTCGTACACGTGAAGGGTAGAAATCTACCCCTAAATTCCCACATTCTATTTCTTATGTTTTCACATCATAATGAAAAATGTGACTCTTTTATTGGGCTTAGATAATCTATGTTAAGGTTACACAACAAAATACCAATTTTGATACAGATGAAAAATATGTTTCCCCATGTATTGTATATTCTTTGGATTTTTGGAACATGTTCCAAGGATTCCTTATTATTAATTTGAGACTCTATTTCTATATTTCTATATGGTATGGGATTTACATTGTTATTCATAGTTATGATGAACATTTTTGTAGACAAGATTTTTATATTTTTTGTGGTAGATGCTATATTACAACCCATTATTGATCAATTTTAGTGGCATATTGTACCAATTTGATATACTCCTATTTTCTCTAGAAATAGATATACAAAATTATGTCCACTTTCTATTATTCAATGGCTAGCTATATGTTGATAGATTTACAATGTGGTTGTTTTCAATGATTTCATGGACAAAATTATATTTTATGATGCATTATGATGATATATGATATTATTAGATGTTATGGTGCTTTAATTTCATCATATTTATTTTAAATAAACACATGTTTCAATAATGAGAGGTAGTTATAATAGGAAATGTTTTAAATAAGGAAAAGACTGGGACATATTTATTAGGAGTTATAAGGTGACTAAAATCTTCAGGGGGTCATGACCCTTTAAAGTTACATGTTCATAGCTTGGTTGGTATGGTGATCCCATTATATTTTTTTCTTAAATGTTGTTTAAGCTTAGAGACAATTTTTATTTTGTTTTTAAATCCTTTACCCTCATATATAACCTTGATTGGGTTGTTCGATGGTGAGACCTTCAACCTAGCGTAGGTCCTCAAGAAATTCAGCCAACATATAAATATTGTGAAGGACCAAGAGAGGGTTCATATAGAAATGAACCCTAGGTATGCACTCCCTCCAATGATTCATTAAGGGAGTGGAAAGCCCTGCTGGATGATGGAAGGGAGAGGGCTTTAAGAAAACAAGGAAAGCTACCACCGGGAACAGGAAGGTATGCAATACTTTGAACAATGTAATTATATGTTTTTTTGTAACATCCCAATCTACTGAGCACACTTTATTTGACATATTCTTTGAGGACACTTGCATGAAAGTGATCCAGTTATGGTATATTATGATTTCGTTTCGATTATGCATTATGTATGATGATGATGATTTGTTGTGACTTATTGTTATGTTGATGTATATATATTTGCAGATGATATTGACACGTTTTCCTGAGTGTGCAGGACACATGACAAG
Source organism: Picea mariana (assembly GCA_032191745.1). Classification (NCBI taxonomy): domain Eukaryota; kingdom Viridiplantae; phylum Streptophyta; class Pinopsida; order Pinales; family Pinaceae; genus Picea; species Picea mariana. The sequence goes on from JASDQU010688345.1 coordinate 22,011, forward strand.
TTATGGATGCTGATAGAATCAACGAACTTCCTTGGACTCTGGATTGAGTCATGGAGTGGATTGTATTTGTTCAAGTATTTTATTTTTCACACATGTTACATATGATTGATTACAGTATGATTTATGTATATGGATTATTGACACTATTTTTTCAGTGGATGCAGGTTTGACGATGCTTTCTAATCCAACTCACATAAGGAGTAAAGGGGCCATGTGATGCAAGAGCATCGCCTACATCAAGTGAGCCAGCGCAGAAGCAATTAGAGAGCTAGACAAGCTAGCACAAATTTTGAAAACACTTTGGAGTTGTTGTGCAATCTTAAATGAAGTCATTTAAGAAGAAGCGCACTTGTATAATGTAAACGAACCGTGAGCCTTTAGCTCTCATCCTTAGTAGGTAGAAGGCATTTAAGATAGTTAATGTAAAGTAGATAGAATTTAATTCTAGATTAGACAGTTCTAGAGCGCAAGAGGGAAACAGGATATAGACACCCTCATTGTGTATGGTAACATTATTGAGGCATAGGAGAAAGAGCACGCAGAGAGCTGTGTAAGAACACCCATGTACAGATATTTGGATTAATAGAAAGAGATTGATTCAAATTCATGGTTTTGTGTTGTTCTTTGTGAATTCATGTTAAATAATATGCTCATGAATGTTTGCTTCATGTTATACATTTGGTTTATGTGTTGTGTATATGATTTCATGTTTGAGTTTGAAGTCTGAAAGGTAAATGGAATGAGTTTCAATTGTTTCTCTATCTAAGTAAGAATTCCTACAAGGAGTGTAGTTGAAGTGTCTGCAAGGAGTGTGTCGACAAGAATTCAGGGTTGCATCTCTAAAGCTCAGATAGTTTAACTTTTGTTCTCGTTCACCCAAAAGTGCAGTTGGGCACAGGAGCCGTGCAAGGAGTGTGCAGGCCAAGTAAAGTCTCAAGGTTGTGAACCTGAGTGAAGCGTTGAGGGACTGATGCTACAGGAGTGCACAGGATCGAAGGAATTCAACACTTAGACATGTTTGAAGTTTTCCGCAAGGAGTGCGCGCAAGAGTCTTTTCTAAGGCTCAGGGTTATAACAAAGTTCAGGAAGGATAAGGCCTTCAAAATTGTTGAAGGACAGCATAGAAAAGTTGTGCCTTGAAGGTTTAAGAAGGCGTTGTAAGTTTACGCACAGGAAGGCAAGTTTGGGAAGGAACACTTGGTTATTCGCAGGAATCGCCAAGGAGGAACGGACGGACGGAATTCCCCGAGGAGATTTCATGAAATTCTGTGGGTCGTTAGATCTTGTGGAGGTGCAAGAGAGATATGATGTCATATTCTCTAGAGGCTAAAATCTCAGGAGGGGCAGGGTCATTGATACGAGCCACAAGGACCGTTGGATCTATACATACTTCGTGTATCGGGGTTTTGTGGATCGAAACTCTGAAATATTTCAACGGGAACCGCGATATTGCAATACGCGATATCCCGATGGGTAAGAAGATAGTGTGGGGCCACAGCGCATTCAGTGAGTGGACAGGTGGCATAATATATCGGGGTTTTGTAGTGAGAAGTTCCGAAACCATTACCTCAGGATTCACGATACCGCAAAATACGAAGTGTCAATAAGGTGAAGTGACATGAAGGGTCGAACTCGCGCGTGCATCAGAGTTTCAATGTATCGATAATCGAGAGTTGGGAAAGTGAGTTGCTCAACATCACAAGTGCCGAGATCGCAATAGGAGAATTCCCGACAGGGTAAAGGAAAAGGCCAGCGTTGACTTGTATCAGGTTTCAGGGATTCATGAACCCTACGCTCGACCATTGGATCCGCGAAGTCGCGAGTTCCGATCTCCTGAGTATGAAGAGGAGATCGCATGAAGATTGATGTGGGTGCAGGTTTCTCGATAGGGAAATAGAAGAAAGTTAGAGTTCTTTGGGTCGAGGGGAAAGAGAAGATCTTGTGAGCGGACGTGCTTGCGGGCGCGTGCTGCATCAGTTTTGGTATCAGAGCCTAATTCTTGTCTGAATATTTCAGGCGAGGGAGGCATAAGAGGTAAATAGTACTCTAATACGTGTCATTTCAGTATCAAAGCACAGAAAGATTCTTTTCTTTATGTCGCAGAGAAGAAAGAAGAATTCACCATGCCGCCAAGGAGAAGGGACATGCAGACACCCGATCCACTAGAGGATAGGGAAATGCTGAGAAGAAGAGGCAGGTAGATGACAGATCCAGTCATGGAGAGACAAATGTGTGATCTCTGAGCAAGACTCGAAGATATGGAGATAGTGCAAAGACGCGCAGCCAGTGCAGGGGATCTGAGTGATTTCGAGAGCGAAGTTGAGGCTAAACGTGAAGAAGAAGTTGTAGCCAAAGATGCATCAAACGAGCGTTTGATCAGGGTGATTGTAAGGATGGGTGCAAAAGAAAAGATGGACATTCCATTTTACGAGGGAAACTTGGATGCAGAGGAGATTCTTGATGCAGGAGCATCCCTCACGACAAGCAAAACCAACATGGAAGCAGAAAACAGCTGGAAGACGTCCAGTGCAAGTTTTTTTGAATTTTTAATTTTCCCCTTGAATTTGATGCGCTGAACATAAATGAGATCATTTAATATGGCACCTTGGTAAAAATGTAATCAGACCTCGAGCCATACGCTCTCATATGAGATAGACAGAGGAATTTATAGTAGTAGTTGCAGGTAGATAGAATTGAATTCTTATATTAGATAGTTCTAGAAGGAAGAGGGAAAACTGAATATAGACACCCTCATTTGTATCATTGTAACATTAGATTAGCAACAGGAAAAAGAATATTCTAGATCATAGGAGAATAGAAGAGAGTTGTAGAAGAAGAACACCCATGTATAGATCTTGAATTAATAGAAGAAGTTGATTCAGATTCATGGCTGTTGTGTTATTCTCTATGTATGTGTGTTGAATGCTCTGCTTATGAATATTACTTCTTGTTATGAATTTGTTATTATGCTGTGTGTATGATTTCGTGGGTTAATATCGAAATCTAAGAGGAAGTGAGGTGAGTTACAATTGTTTCTCTCTTGAGCAAGGATTCCTGCAAGGAGTGCAGTTGAAGTCGTCCGCAAGGAGTGCGTTGACAGAAGGCTCAGAGAGTTAACTCTTGTTCTCATACCACGAGGAGTGAGATTGGAGTATACAAGCTGTGCAAGGAGTGCATAGGCTAAGGAGAGTCTCATTCATGACACTGAGAAAAGTATTGAAGGACTGCTGCTATGGGCATACGCAGAGTCAAGGAAGCTCGAACAGTTGAAGTGTTCACAGGCTTGCCGCAAGGAGTGTGTGCAAAGAACCTCATTGAGGTTCAAGTAATTTAGCAAAGCTCAGGAAGGATAGGCCTCTGAGTTGCTGAAGATCAGTATAAATAAGTGTGACTTGAAGTCAGGGAGAAACGTTGCAGGTTGGCGAAGCGGCGAACAAATCTCGTAGAGAGATACCCTTTTCATTTCGTGGATTACCCAAGGAAGAACAGACGGTCGAAATCTTCTGAAGAGATTTCGCGAAGTTTCGAGAATCGTCAGATCTTGCAGAGGTGCAAGGAGGCTACGATGAGAATATTCTGAAGAGTTTGAAGCTTAGGAGGGGCAGAGCCATCGATTCCAAGTCATAAGAGTCGTAGGATCTACACGTGGTATCGTGTATCAGGGACTCGGGAGTTGAAGCCTT
>JASDQU010688345.1:28197-42765 GCA_032191745.1 Picea mariana
AAGGTAGAGGAAGAGGAAGAGGTGGAGTGATTACATGCTTCACGTGTGGAAAGAATGGGCACAGGTCGTTTGAGTGTCCAGAGAAAAAGAAAGAAACTAGAGAGACTCACATCACCGAGGCACAGAGGCGAGATGTTGAGACAGAGTATGTTGAAGGCGGAAGATCGCTAGTGATGTGGAAGGTTCTTTTGACGCCAGAGAAAGAGATGGAGAATCCAGCATAGAGGAACAGTCTTTTTAGGACTGCTTTCAAGACCAAGGGTTGGGCGTGCAAAGTCATCGTGGACAGTGGAAGCACCGATAATCTCATTTCAACCGAGATGGTAGAAAAGCTATAGCTGGAGACAACTGATCATCCAAGCCCATACAAATTTTCATGGATACAGAAGGGACATCAGGTAAATGTCACTAAACAGTGCTTAGTTGACATCAAGATAGGAGGATATAATGATAAAATTATATGTGATGTTATTCCCATGGATGTCTGTCATTTATTGTTGGGTAGACCATTGCAGTATGATAGAAATGTAATTCATGATGGGAGGATGAATACATATACCCTGGAAAGGAATGGGAGAACTCATATGTTGTGTCCAATTGAAGATAAAGAGGTGAAGCCGGAAGTAAGCAACAGATTACTTCTCATGAGTGGGAAGGAACTTCTTACAGAAGTTAAGAAGAAGGAGTATCCACAATTCTTTGTGGTTAGAAAACCAAGAATTGTTCTGACTAGCACAAGAGTGGATGATTTGCCAGAAGAAGTTCAAGAACTGCTGGAAGAGTTCACTGATATTGTGGTGGATGAATTACCTCGTTCATTTCCACCGATGAGGAGTGTGAGTCACCATATAGACCTCATACCAGGAGCTAGTTTGCCAAACAAAGCCGTGTAAAGATTGAAGCCACAAGAGAATGAAGAAGTTAAAAGACAGGTCCAGGAGTTGTTGGACAAAGGTTTGGTTAGGGAAAGATTGAGTCTGTGTGTTGTTCCAACAGTACTCAATCCGAAGAAAGACGGAGGCTGGAGGATGTGCACTGATTCAAGAGCCATTAATAAGATAACTATCAGGTATAGATTCCCATTGCCAAGAATGGATGATCTGATGGATTTCTTAAGTGGGGCAAAAAAAATTTCAAAGATAGATTTGAAGAGTGGATATCATCAGATTCATATGAGAGAAGGTGACGAATGGAAAACATCATTCAAGACAAACGAAGGTTTGTATGAATGGCTTGTCATGCCGTTTGGCTTGACGAATGCACCAAGTACCTTTATGAGATTGATGAATGAAGTCCTTAAGGAGTTCATTGGGAAATTTGTCATCGTGTATCTGGATGACATATTGGTTTTCAGCAAGACAAAGGCTGAACATTTGAAGCATTTGGCCATTGTGATGAGGAAGCTACAGCAGGAGAAGCTGCTGATAAATATGAAGAAGTCCTCATTTATGAAGACAGAGCTCATTTACTTGGGTTTTGTTATTTTGGATAATGAGTTGAGGATGGATCCAGATAAAGTGGAGGTAATCAAGAACTGGCCATCACCGAGGAATGTATTTGAGGTGAGGAGTTTTCATGGACTGGCTAGTTTCTACCAGAAATTTATTAGAAATTTCAGTGGAATTAGTGCAACACTGATGGACACGGTGAAGAAAAGACATAAATATTTTCACTGGACGGAAGAGGCTGAGAAGAGTTTCAGTTTATTGAAACGAAAGATTACAGAGCAACCGGTTTTGGTGTTGCCAGATTTTCAAAAGATGTTTCAGGTAAAATGTGATGCAAGCGGGTTTTCCATAGGAGCGGTCTTGAGTCAGGAAGACAAGCCGATTTCATATTTCAGCGAGAAGCTAAATGAGACAAAGGAAAAGTACTCCATGTATGATAAATAATTCTATGACATCATACAGGCATTGAAGAAATGGAGACACTATTTGATTCCAAAAGAATTTGTTTTATACAGTCATAACCATGCATTACAATTTGTGACTCAACAGAAAAAGTTAAATCAGAGGCATGTTAAATGGGTTGAATACATGCAAAATTTCACTTTTGTGATAAAACATATTTCTGGTACTGCTAACAAAGTTGTTGATGCTTTGAGCAGGAAGTGTTTGATGTTGCAGGAGTTCAAAGTCAGGATGTTAGGCTTTGATGATCTTAAGGACATGTATGCAGATGATTCAGAATTTAAGGAAGCTTATGAAGCAGCTGAGAATCTAGTTCTCAGAGACAGAAGTCAGTGGATAGAGTACGTGATCCAAGATGGATTGTTGTTCAAAGGGAATCGACTGTTTATTCTGAATTGCTCCATGAGGGAGAACTTGTTGAAAAAGAAACACAGTGGTGGATTAGCAGGACATTTTGGCCATGATAAGACATTTGCAAAGTTGAGCGAGTCATACTTTTGGCCAGGGATGCGGTCATAAGTCAAGAGGTTTGTGGATAGATGCAGGATTTTCCAGCATTCAAAAGGAAGGAAACATAATGCGGGTTTTTATCAACCATTGCCCATACCTGAGAAGTCGTGGGATGAAATTAGCATGGACTTCGTATTGGGATTGCTGAGGACACAAAGAGGTGTTGATAAAATCTTTGTAGTAGTTGACAGGTTTTCTAAGATGGAACACTTCAATCCATGCCAGAAAACCAGTGATGTGACTCACATCACAAATTTGTTTTTCAAGGAGATTGTTCGACTTCATGGATTGTCGAAAAGTATAGTCTCGGACAGAGACACAAAATTCATAGGGAATTTCTGGAGAACATTGTGGAAGAAGTTGGGAACTAATTTGATGTTTAGCTCTACTTATCATCCTCAGATGGATGGACAGACAGAGGTGGTCAACAGAAGTCTGGGAGACTTGTTGAGAATCTTGGTGACATAACACCATAGTAGCTGGGATAGCATATTACCGCAAGTAGAGTTCGCATACAATGATTCAATGAACAGGAGCACAGGAAAAAATCCATTTCAAATTGTGTATGGAATGCAGCCAAGAGGAGTTTCTGAACTGAGGGATCCAGAACAGACTGATACTAGCAGTGCTAGTGCAGGAGAATTTGATGAAGTGATGATGCAGGAGCATCTCTCCATGCCTGCCAGCCAGCCAGCCAGCCACGTCAGCACGCATGCCTTCGAATAGAGGCGCAACCTCATTTGAATATTTGAATTGAATGTAATAAATGTTTTAGGCTGGTGAGCCATGAATGCCATGCCTTTGCGCAGGCTGTAGATAAGATAGGCATTTATTATAGATCGGCTGAGATCTAGTTCTGGATAGCAGACTAGACAGCCATTGATTGTAAATTAATTAGAGTAGGTAAATCCTGGAGGGAAGCGCTAAGAGCCCCTCAGGGTAAAAGAGATATTCAGATCTCATTTTGGAGGAGGTAGATGCAAGTAGAGGCATATAGAGCAGTAGAGAGGAGCCGAGAGAGCTTGGGAACACCATTGTAAAGTTACAAGCATTGTTGCCATTATTAATATAACAGAGTAGTTTTTCCTCCATTCCCTGTGTGTTAATGGATGTTTGTGTGTGTTCCTTTTATATGGAGAATATATGTTGTAGTTGTGTATTTGCAGAGTTCATTTGATTTCAGGTTTGAGAGGTCTTTTAGGTTTCATGCCATGAGGGCGTGACAGAGTGTTGAGACTCTAAAGACCGGTGCATAGAGGATGCGCTTCTAAACTCGGAGGAGTCAGACAAAGATGTGCTGAGAGCACAAGCATTGAAGTCAACAACTCATACAAAAGGAGGACTTTTGGGGTTACTGAACACCTCAATAGTCAAGGCAGTGTAGCTGAGACACTGTTCTGGACAGAACCTGTTAGGAGTTTTGTAGGAGCTCTACCAAGAGGGTATCAATCGTGTGTACAGAGGTGCATAGAGGAAGGAACTCTGCTCTAAGTTCTGAAGGAACAGAAGGCTGTTGAGTATTTTGAGAAGCTTTGTCTGGGGGACATCGAGCGAAGTGCGTGAATGCACAGGGAAACATAGTTGTTGAGTGTTCGGTGGAAGAGATGCTCTGCCAGGAGGGCGTTGAGGGAGTGTGCAGATAGCACAGGAGAAAGGAACTCTTTGAGTTCTATCATCTGAAGGAAGCATCCACTAAGGGATCTTTCACTGGGTTACTGAATACCCAAAGCACTCAACAATAGGTTGCTTGATTTGGAAGACTACCAGGGGCATCGTATTCTCCATCTGTGGGGGAAAGAGGTGAATGAGTTTCAATTGTTCCTCTGTCTGAGCCAGGAGATTCCTGCATAGAGTGCAGTGGAATTCATCCGCATAGAGTGTGTTGATGAGGCTCAACAGTTAAACTCTCATTATCGCTCGCCCAGAGTTGAATTGGGTTATTAGAGCTGTGCAGGTGAAGTGCAGGTCAAGGACGGATTCTCAGTGGGAAGTCTGAGAAAAGGAAGGAAGGGATTCCTATGGCTTTGAGCGCATAGAATTCCAAAGTACTCAACACTTCGAGAGCTGTTGAAGTCAAGCTCGAGGAGCGGGTATAAAATCTTTGAAGGAGTCAGAGGAATTTAGCTCAGGAGGGATAGTTCCTTCTTGTTACAGTGGGAACAGACCCAGGAGAAGCTCCAACCAAGAAGGAGCTTTGAAGTGGAGGAAATCTCCAAGAGGGAGAATTGACAGATAGGGTCCGCAGAAGGAACTCGCCAATTCCCACCGATCGTTGGATCGTGGAGAAGCTGCGCGGAAGTTAAACTATAGGCACAAGAAGGATCAAAGCCCATCGGGGTTCGTCATTCGACGTTTGACGAGGTGAAGCGCAGACTCATTGAAATCGCAAGTCACGATTTCCCGAATTAACCGAAACCGTTGATTTCAATGAGACAGGTGGCACGCGATCCCGGAAGGTCGGGATTCGGCATTTGGGGTTTTCGACATCATGAAACACTTGCATCGTGGATTCGCGATCCAAAAAATCCTGAAGAGGATGTGGCAGTGTGGGACCTCGGAGTAAAGTGGAGTACATGTGTCACCTTATCGGGGAATCGGCACATCGGGCCTCAGGGACTGTAAGTTCAAGTGGTTGACATCACAGGTAGCGATATCCTGATAGGGAAAATCCCGACGAGTGGAAAGAGTTGACCGTTGACCATCGGAGATCACGGTTCAAAGTTTTTTTTTGCATGTGAACTGTACTCATGAGTTTTGCGATACCGTGAAACCCGATTTCCCGAGAAGCGAAGGGGAGATCGCCGAAGAGATAACTGTGGGTAGAGGAATCCCGAGAGGAGTTGGAAGAGTTCTTTAACTCTTCAAGCCTGTGAGAAAGAAGGTCCTAGTGAGAGCGGGTCGGACCGTGAGGGTTGCAGGCTCGTACCAAGTGGTATCAGAGTGGGAACTATATCTATACATTTCAGGTGAAGTGAGATGGCAGAAGAAGGAAGACAGAGTTACTGAAGACTCTATGACGACAGCGTGTAGGTGGATAGTCGTCGTGGTTACAGTCATTAGGAGACTGTGATAAAATGAAGCTAGGCACTCAGGATTTCAGGAGTGACAGTAGAATATCTGTCAGGGAGGAAGATAGAAACAACATCATGGCTATTGAAGGCCATAAACCTACTGAAAAGAATAGCCCGAAATTGATGAACGTAGCAGAGATGGATAAAGAGTTCGTTGACATAAAGTGAGAGATGGAGGAGCTCGAGATGAGGATGCGGCAGGATAGAAAGCTGAAGTGGGATAGTAAATGGCTCATGAAGATGTCAAAGGTTAAATGGCCAGTCAGGGAACTGAGGGTCAAAAGGCAGTAGAGGCTGTTGAGAAGATGGTTGAGGTATGCTGAGGACCTCAGGGCCACAGAAGAAGAAATGATTTGTTACTATTGACCAGAGACTGAAAAAGGTCTCGATGATGATGATGATGATTGGAATAAGTTGGAATCAGCTGATGATTTCAAGTACTGTCAGTTGGGCAAAAAAGAAGAAATTCCAGTTTGCTAGGAGGGCAACAAATTGGGATCAGTTGAGGATCTCAAAAACTGTCGTGAGGGCAGCCAGGGAATTTCAAATTGCCAGTTGGGCAAGGAAACAGAAATGAGATCGACCGAAGATCTCATGGATTGTCAGGGGGACAATGAGGAAACTTTGCATTACCAGTTGGGCAATGAAAGGATATCAGATGAAGGTCTCGAAGACTGCCAGGAGGGCAGTGGAAGCATCAAAGATTGTCAGGCGGGCAGTGGAGGAGTGTTAAACTGCCAGGAGGGCAAAGATGAGAAGGCAGGACTAGTTGGAAGTCTCATGAGCTCGATGGAGATTCCGATGAGTTCAAGTCAGCATTGGGTGCTGATGTAGGTGGGGTCAATGGATCTCAAAATATGTTGGGAAGGCAGTGGAAGCATTCCACATTGCGAGAATGAGCAAATGAGCTCGGGATTTGATTTGGATTAGAAAGTGCAGCTGACAGAAGAGGAGGAGGATCAGAATGATATTCCGATGATATGGGGAATCGAGTTGTTCCTACCATTTTCCCAGGAGGAGACAGAAAATTTTGTTGCAAACGATGCAACAGCAGAGTAGTCACAGTTGGAGATGACTGTAAAAAGGGAATTGGAGCAGACTTTGGAAGCTGCCCAAGCAGAAGGGAAGAGCGAGCATTCTGAGGAATGTCTCAACACATTCAGCAAGGGAGCTGAGGAAGCTGCAGCACTGAAACTAGCAGCAAAAGATGCCAAGGAGCAGGTAGGAAGATTTATTACTCCATGGGAGATGGAGCTGGAAATGCTAGAGGATTGGCTGAATAATCCAGAACCGGCAATAGAACTGATAGAATTTGAGCTGTCAGAAAAGAAGATGACTGAGTAGCAGGACAGTCAAGAAGGAACTGCAGAGATGAAGACTGCAGAAGAGTGGAAATTGAAGGCCACAGATAAAGATGGAGAAGGTGGCATGGGAGATCATAATGATCTGCCCGATGACAAAAAAAAATTACAGCTGAGGAGACTGCAACAACAAAGCTAGCCACTGAAGCAGCTGGATGAGGTGATTGAGGACATCAGGGAGATGATGCTGAAGTCAACAGATACTGCCAGAAGAGAGCAGCTGAGCAGAAGGAAAGAAGCAGTAGCAGCAGCGCAGCGGAAGCAACAACAGCAGTAGAACGGAACAGAGGAAAAGCTCCCAAGACTTGTCTGGGACCCAGTTGGATTCCAACAACTACAAGGGAAGCTCATGAGCAGGAGCTCATGATTTTTGCAGCTGTGGAGTATGATGCAGGAGCATCTCTCCATGCCAGCTAGCCAACCATCCAGCCACGTCAGCGCGCATGCCTTCGAATAGAGGCGCAACCTCATTTGAATATTTGAATTGAATGTAATAAATGTTTTAGGATGGTGATCCATGAATGCCATGCCTTTGCACAAGCTGTAGATAAGATAGGAATTTATTATAGATCGGCTGAGATCTAGTTCTGGATAGCAAACTAGACAGCCATTGATTGTAAATTAATTAGAGTAGGTAAATCCTGGAGGGAAGCGCTAAGAGCCCCTCAGGGTAAAAGAGATATTCAGATCTCATTTTGGAGGAGGTAGATGAAAGTAGAGGCATATAGAGTAGTAGAGAGGAGCCGAGAGAGCTCGGGAACACCATTGTAAAGTTACAGGCATTGTTTCCATTATTAATATAACAGATTAGTTTTTCCTACATTCCCTGTGTGTTAATGGATGTTTGTGTGTGTTCCTTTTATATGGAGAATACATGTTGTAGTTGTGTATTTGTAGGGTTCGTTTGATTTTAGGTTTGAGAGGTCTTTGAGGTTTCATGCCATGAGGGCGTGACAGAGTGTTGAGACTCTGAAGACCGGTGCATAGAGGATGCGCTTCTAAACTCGAAGGAGTCAGACAAAGACGTGCTGAGAGCACAAGCATTGAAGTCAACAACTCATACAGAAGGAGGACTTTTGGGGTTACTGAACACCTCAATAGTCAAGGCAGTGTAGCTGAGACAATGTTGTGGACAGAACCTGTTAGGATTTCTGTAGGAGCTCTACCAAGAGGGTATCGATCGTGTGTACAGAGGTGCACAGAGGAAGGAACTCTGTTGTGAGTTCTGAAGGAACAGAAGGCTATTGAGGATTTTGAGAAGCTCTGTCTGGGGGACATCGAGCGAAGTGCATGAATGCACAGGGAAACATAGTTGTTGAGTGTTCGGTGGAAGAGATGCTCCGCCAGGAGGGCGTTGAGGGAGTTTGCAGATAGCACAGGACAAAGGAACTCTTTGAGTTCTATCATCTGAAGGAAGCATCCACTGAGGGAGCTTTCACTAGGTTACTGAATACCCAAAGCACTCAATAATAGGTTGCTTGAGTTGGAAGACTACCAGGGGCATCGTATTCTCCATCTGTGGGAGAAAGACGTGAATGAGTTTCAATTGTTCCTCTGTCTGAGCCAGGAGATTCCTGCATAGAGTGCAGTGGAATTTATCCGCATAGAGTGCGTTGATGAGGCTCAATAGTTAAACTCTCATTCTCGCTCGCCCAAAGTTGAATTGGGTTATTAGAGCCATGCAGGTGAAGTGCAGGTCAAGGATGGAGTCTCAGTGGGAAGTCTGAGAAAAGGAAGGCAGGGATTCCTATGGCTTTGGGCGCATAGAATTCCAAAGTACTCAACACTTCGAGCGCTGTTGAAGTCAAGCTCGAGGAGCGGGTATAAAATCTCTGAAGGAGTCAGAGGAATTTAGCTCAGGAGGGACACTTCCTTCTCGTTACAGTGGGAACAGACCCAGGAGAAGCTCCAACCAAGAAGGAGCTTTGAAGTGGAGGAAATCTCCAAGAGGGAGAATTGACAGATAGGGTCCGTAGAAGGAACTCACGAATTCCCACCGATCTTTGGATCATGGAGAAGCTGCGCAGAAGTTAAACTATAGGTACAGGAAGGATCAAAGCCCATCGGGGTTCGGCATTCGGCATTTGACGAGGTGAAGTGCAGACTCGTTGAAATCACGAGTCACGATTTCCCGAATTAACTGGAACCTTTGATTTCGACGAGATAGGTAGCACGCGATCCCGGAAGGTTGGGATTCAGCGTTTGGGGTTTTCAACATCACAAAACACTTGCATCGTGGATTCGTGATTCGCAAAATCCTGAAGAGGACGTGGAAGTGTGGGACCTCGGAGTAAAGTGGAGTACATGTGTCACCTTATCGGGGAATCGGCACATCGGGCCTCGGGGACTGTAAGTTCAAGTGGTTGACATCGCGGGTAGCGATATCCTGATAGGGAAAATCTCGACGAGTGGCAAGCGTTGACCGTTGACCATCAGAGATCGGGGTTCAGAGTTTTGTTTTGCATGTGAACTGTACTCACGAGTTTTGCGATACCACGAAACCCGATTTCCCGAGAAGCGAAGGGGAGATCGCCGAAGAGATAACTGTGGGTAGAGGACTCCTGAGAGGAGTTGGAAGAGTTCTTTAACTCTTTGGGCCTGTGAGAAAGAAGTTCTTGGTGAGAGCGGTTCGGACCGTGAGGGTTGCGGGCTCGCACCAAGCGATGAAGGAACTTCACAGCCAAGTGAAGGAGCAACTATTGAAGTCAAGTTAGGAGTACAAGCACAGAACAGATCAGCATCGGAGACAACTTCAGTTTGAAGTTGGTGATCTGTTTCTGGAACATTTGAGGAAAGAAAGGTTCCCGAGAGGAACATACAACAAGCTGAAGATGAAGAAATTTGGGCCATGTAAGGTCTTGAAGAAAATGGGACAGAATGCTTATGAAATTGAGTTACCAGATGGGATCGGAATTTCTATGATATTTAATGTTTCGGATTTATATCCATAAAAAACTGATGAAGCAGGAGCAGAAGGTGATGATCAACCAGAGATGCAGTGGCAGAAGAAGATGCCAGTTACAGAAAAGCCACAGATGGAGCAGATATTGAATAAAAGAGTGGGTAAGAAAACCACGAGGAAAGAATATTTTGAATATTTGGTCAAGTGGAAGGGACACCCAGTTGAAGATGCCAGCTGGGAGACTGAAGCAGAAACTTTGAAGAATGGACATACCGTGCAGGAGCTCATGGACAGGAGCCCAAGCAAATTTTCAAGCGAGCGAGTATGATGCAGGAGCATCCCTCACAACAAGCAAAACCAACGTGGAAGCAGAAAATAGCTGGAAGACGTCCAGTGCAAGTTTTTTTGAATTTTTAATTTTCCCCTTGAAGTTGATGCGTTGAACATAAATGAGATCATTTAATATGGCACCTTGGTAAAAATGTAATCAGACCTCGATCCATACGCTCTCGTCTAAGATAGACAAAGGCATTTATAGTAGTAGTTGCAGGTAGATAGAATTGAATTCTTAGATTAGATAGTTCTAGAAGGAAGAGGGAAAACCGAATATAGACACCCTCATTTGTATCATTGTAACATTAGATTAGCAACAGGAAAAAGAAGATTCTAGAGCATAGGAGAATAGCAGAGAGTTGTAGAAGAAGAACACCCATGTACAGATCTTGAATTAATAGAAGAAGTTGATTCAGATTCATGGTTGTCGTGTTATTCTCTGTGTATGTGTGTTGAATGCTCTGCTTATGAATATTACTTCCTATTATGCATTTGTTATTATGCTGTGTATGATTTCGTGGGTTAAGATCGAAATCTGAGAGGAAGTGAGGTGAGTTACAATTGTTTCTCTCTTGAGCAAGGATTCCTGCAAGGAGTGTAGTTGAAGTCGTCCACAAGGAGTGCGTTGACAGAAGGCTCAGAGAGTTAACTCTTGTTCTCATACCACCAGGAGTGATATTGGAGTATACAAGCCGTGCAAGGAGTGTGTAGGCTAAGGAGAGTCTCAGTCGTGACACTGAGCGAAGTATTGAAGGACTGCTTCTATGGGAATACGCAGAGTCAAGGAAGCTCGAACAGTTGAAGTGTTCGCAGGCTTGCTGCAAGGAGTGCGTGCAAAGAACCTCGTTGAGGTCGAAGTAATTTAGAAAAGCTCAGGAAAGATAGGCCTCTGAGTCGCTGAAGATCAGCGTAAATAAGTGTGACTTGAAGTTGGGGAGAAATGTCGCAGGTTGGCAAAGTGGCGAAGGAATCTCATAGAGAGATACCCTTTTCATTTCGTGGATTACCCAAGGAAGAACGGACGGTCAAAATCTTCTGAAGAGATTTCGTGAAGTTCCGAGAATCGTTAGATCTTGCAGAGGTGAAAGGAGGCTACGGTGAGAAGATTCTGAAGAGTTTGAAGCTCAGGAGGGGCAGAGATGTCGATTCCGAGTCACAGGAGTCGTAGGATCTACACGTGGTATCGTGTATCGGGGACTCGGGAGTTGAAGCCTCAAAAGTTGTGTAGCAAGAGCAGTGATATCGCGAGACGCGATATCCCTACAAGATCAGAGTCATTCGTTGAGGAGGATGCGTGTAAGGAGATTCTCATCTCGCAGACTCAGACATTGGAGGACCGAAGGGGAAACCCTTTAGATTCGCGAGCAGCGAAGTGGCGAGAAGGCTAAGAACCATCCATCAGAGGGGGACAGGTGGCAGAGATCGAGAGATCTCGCAAACTCAGGAGTTCGCAGATTGAAAGCCCAAGAATTGGGTATTCAGAGTCATGAGGCACGAGGATGCGAATCGATGAAGTGGCAAGAAGATCGTAGCCATTCATCTGAGGAGGATAGGTGGCGAGAGATCAAGAGATCTCGCGAACTCGAGAGTTCACAGGGTGAGAGCCCGAACATTGGGTACTTCAAGTCGCGAGGTCGCAAGTAGCGAGAGGAGGACAGTGTTGGATCTGGATCACAGGAGGACCATTGGATCCACACATGTGATCGTGTATTGGGACCTCGCAAGAAAAGGTCCGAGATTTTGGGCACGGGGATCAGGAGGTTGCGAGAAGGTGATATCCTGACAGCTGGAGAGCAGTGTGGGCCATAGCAGAGTTGACGAGTGGAATATAGGTGGCACAAAGGATTCGTGGGTCGCGAAGTGCCGAGGAGCCGAGACTCGTGTGGACACCGAGTTGAAAAGTGTCGAGGAGCCAAGGTTCGTGTGGATGCGTGGTAGAGCATAAGGTGGGACCGCACGGCCGATGGGTGGACACGTGTTGGCTGGAGATAGAGTCAGCATTCCATTGAATTCTCGCATCTCAGGAACTCACGGAATAGGAGGGTGAAAGTTCGATGGTTCAACTCGCGAGGCGGCGAGGTCGTGAGGTGGAAAAGTCACGAAGTCGCGAGGTCGCAAGGTTGCGAGGTTGCGAGAGGCGCTAACATTTAATCCTAGCCCACGGTTGCATGTGGAAGGAGCTATACCCATATCGCCAGATCAGGAATTGCAAGATTTGAAAGGAAAGTTTGGAGGCTTTGAGTCATGAACTCGTGAGATAGTGAGATTTAGCTGATCTCCTGGTAGTGAAGGGGAGACCTCGGAGGAGGATTGTTGTGGGTGCATATTTCCCAATAGGGAAATAGAACAACCTTTGAGTTCTTCGGGTCGAGAGGAAGAAGGTCCTGTGAGAGCGGACGTGCCTGGGTGGTGCGCCCCTGCGTCACTTCTAGACTAGATTAGAGCTCTAGACACATACTTCGACTATGAATATGTCGAGGAAGACAAGAAGATCAAGCATGCTGTCACAAGATTGAAGGACATGCAACATTATGGTGGGATGAACTACAAGCTAACAGACGCTGCATGGGAAAGCAGAAGATTAAGAGCTAGGATAGGATGATCGTGAATATGAAGGCGAAATTCATCCCCAGGGACTATCAAATTACTCTGTTCAGGACAATGCAGAACCTGAGATAGAAGATGATGACAGTGAAGGAATACACTGAGGAATTCTATAAACTGAACATCAGAGCAGGTCATCGAGAGAGCAATGATGAAAAAGTTGCTAGATATATGAATGGCCTGAGATATGATATCCAGGATGAGATGAGCATGGTAACCATCCGAATGGTGGAAGATGCTTATCAGATGGCTCTGAAAGCAGAAGAGAAGCTGAGCCGAAAGTAGAGTCAGAGGGGCCAAGGAAAAATTCAACCCAGAGGCAAAGTAGTTGCCCAGGACAAATATCAGAAGCCCAAAGAAGAATGGAAGAAACCTCTGACTCGAATAGAGAGAGGTGGAACCTCACAGAGAGGGCATCATACTGAGCAGAGAGGAGATTATGCTGACAACAATACTTTTCCTCGTACTAGAGGCAGAGGAAAAGGAAGAGGTGGAGTAATCACATGCTTCACATGCGGAAAGAATGGGCACAAGTCTTATGAGTGTCTAGATAAAAAGAAGGATATTGGGGAAACTCACATCACCGAGACACAGAGGCGGGATGTTGAGGCAGAAGACGCCGAAGGCGGAAGATCGCTCATGATGCAAAAAGTCCTTTTGACACCGAAGAAGGAGGTGGAAAGTTCAGTCCAAAAGACCAGACTTTTTAGGACTGCTTGCAAGACCAAGGACAGGGTATGCAATGTCATTGTAGACAGTGGTAGCATGGATAATCTCATTTCTACAGATATGGTAGAGAAGCTGGAGCTGGAGACGATTGATCATCCAAGCCCATACAGAGTTTCATGGCTACAGAAAGGACACCAGGTAACTGTCACTAAACAATGTTTAGTTGAATTCAAGATAGGTGGATATAATGATAAGATCTTATGTGATGTCATTCCTATGGATGTTTGTCATCTATTGCTAGGTAGACCATGGCAATATGATAGGAATGTGATTTATGATGGGAGGATGAACACATGTACCCTGGAGAAGAATGGGAGGACACACATGTTGCTTTCAATTAAGGATAGGGAGGTGAAGCCGAAAGTAAGAAACATTGTACTTCTCATGAGTGGGAAGGAAATTCTTACAGAGGTTAAGAAGAAGGAGGATCCACAGTTCATTGTGGTCAAAAAGCCGAGGATTGTTCTGACTATCATGAGAGTGGATGATTTACCAGAAGAAATTCAGGAACTGATGGGAGAGTTCACTGATATAATAGTGGACGAATTACCTCATTCGCTGCCACTGATCAGGAGTGTGAGTCATCATATTGACCTCATACCAGGAGACAGTTTGCCAAATAAAGCCGCGTACAGATTGACACCGCAAGAGAATTAAGAGGTTAAAAGGCAAGTCCAGGATTTGTTGGACAAAGGGTTGGTCAGGGAAAGCTTGAGTCTGTGTGTTGTTCCAACAGTACTTAGTCCAAAGAAAGACGAAGGCTGGAGGATGTGTACTGACTCAAGGGAGATTAACAAGATAACCATCAGGTACAGATTTCCATTGCTGAGGATGGATGATATGATGGATTGCCTGAATGGAGCAAAATATTTTTCAAAGATTTATTTGAAAAGCGGATATCACCAGATTCGCATGAGAGAAGATGATGAGTGGAAGACTGCATTGAAAACAAACAAAGGGTTGTATGAATGGCTTGTTATGCCGTTTGGCTTAACAAATGCGCCAAGTACCTTCATGAGGTTGATGAACAAAGTCCTGAGGGAGTTCATCGAAAAATTTGTCATTGTGTATTTGGATGACATACTGGTTTACAGTAAAACAGTGGTAGAGCATCTGAAGCATTTGGCTACAGTGATGCAGAAATTACA
>JASDQU010688346.1:759-12320 GCA_032191745.1 Picea mariana
GACCAAACTTGCTGCATTTGTAGCATTCTACTTCATTGCTCAATGAACCAAAACTATTTTGGTTCCTATTGTATGATTCATAATATCTTTTGGGATAACTATTATTTAAGTACCCTACATTGTTACTTCTTTTGTTGGACTAGGCTCTATGGTTTACAACTTTATGTCCAAAATTAGCACAATTAAAACAATGACCATAAAAGAATCTTTGATACCTGGGAATAAATGATGTTCTTTGTGATGCACTCATTCTGAAATTTTCTTCCTGAGTCTTCTTTACTTCTAGAATGTTCTTCTTTGGGGTCTTGCATTCTTCCTTCTTAACTAAATCTCTGACAATATTTGTATATATTCTTTATTCTGCTTCATGTTCTATTTTCTTGGAGCTTGAAACTTTCTTATTTTGTACTTGATTGTATCCTATTTTGGACCTATCATATGATGATATTTGAATGTTGATGATTTGATCCAATATTTTGGTGCTCTTTTGCTGCATATATTTGTTTTAAATATATTTCCTTAAAGAGAGTATTTATTCTTCCAAGCTTCCAATCATTTTCTTCTTTTCTTGTAACTGACTTCTAAGTATTTCCTCAATGCTTTTGTCTTAGTCTATTTGAATTTTTAGACTTGTGATCATCTACTCTAGTTCTTTAGAGTTGGAATTTTGAGATCCCTTTTTCATTTTTAACTCTTCCTTGAGTGAAAATTTTTTTATTTCTTTCCTTCCTGAGTTATTCTAATGCATTGATTAGCTCTTCTCTGAGAACAACTTCACCTTCTTCTTCAGAATCATATTCTATTTCCATGAAGAGTACTCTTTCTAAATCATTGTTGTTTGGGTTATTTTTCCACAACAATGAGAAAAAGAGAGTCCCTTAACTACCTTGGTAAGCCAACAAAGTAGAACATAATATTGGTTAGCAAGTTATTGAACCTTTAAATTAGAAAAAAAAATACAAAGCAAGACAAGAATGACAAACAATGGAAGCTAAACTAAACAACTATAAGCAAATGATGCATGAAATTGAACACATGGAATGGTTACCCAATAGAACTAAATATTCAAATTGAGTGCACCAATAGGATAACTATGGGATTATGAATCCCCTATTCCTCATAAGGGAGGTCTCTTTGATCCCTCAAAAACTAGAGCTATCACTCTCTAATGGTGAGATTACAATGATGAAAATTTCCCAAGGCTTAGCTTCACAAGAGGTGTAAAGATTGCACAATGCTACACTTTCTCAACCTATGGATCAAGGGAAATATGGATTTCTCCAAGAGAATTTGAAAAACATAACAATTCTATGGATTTCTTCCCTTTTTTCATACAATGATCCTCTATTTATAGGAAGATTTCTAGATATTTCACAACTAGTTTCCAATGTGATTGGGGAGGTCATTCAAGGTACCTCCCATCCTTTTAGTTATCCCAAGGTGGAATTTTAGGTTGATTTTGGGGTATGGTTGTGATCTAATTCATCCCATAAGTGTTTGATGCCCGACCAAAATCATCAATGCATCATTTCCACATCCACGCAGGTTTCTTATTTGTCAGTCATGCAGATCGTGCACTGTGCACGTTGTATGTTGTGTTAGCCGGCACAGATGTGCACATGACATCTTTGTTGAATGTGCGTGGAATTTCATAATATTTTTTTCATAGTTTTGTGACTATCTGGACAATCTTGGTTGCTATCCTCTTATAATTATGGTTGTATTCTATATTTGTGTTGACTTTTTCTTCATCAGTTGTTTGTATTTTTATGAGTTATTTTTTTGTGATAACAACTGTCACTATCATTATCCTCATTGTCTGATGAGGAACTATCCTCCTTTGACTAGAAAATTTTCTTGAAAAAATTGTTTGTTCTCTTGTTTCCTTTTTTATATTTCTTTTCCTTTTTAGAAGCTTCTTCTTCATCACTGTCTTTATTCCTATGAGGACATTTAGAAGCAAAATGACCAATACCACCACAATTAAAAAATTTCAATGGAAGCATACCTTTATACTTGTTGGTTCCTTTATTTAATTTTCTTATGAAGTTATGCATCTCTTCATCTTCGTCTGAATCATCATTGTAGCTGCAACTTGGTTTTGAATTTTACTTGTGCTTCTTCTTTGTCTTCTTGGATGCCTTGAAATATGCTTCCTTTATGACTGGGTTCTCCTATTTTGTTCTCATTTCATAGGCTATAAATATACCATGTAGCTCATCCATGCTCAACGTACTGATATTTTCTCTTTCTTCTAGAGATGATATTTTAGAATCAAATCTCACAAGAAGAGACCTCAATACCTTTTGAACAACCATTGAGTCATCAACTTCTACTCCCAATCCTTTAATAATGTTAACTACTTCATCAACTCGTAGAAGGTAGGATGCAATGTCTTCACCTTCCTTCATCTTCAACTGTTTAAACTTAGCTCTAAAGTATTTAAGCTTAGCTCCCTTTACCTTGGCATCTCCATCATAAATATTTTGGAGTTTATCCCAAATATCCTTTGCACTCTCACAATGCATAAATTTGAAAAATATTGAATCAACTAGACTACTTAGAATAGTACCTTTAGCCTTTGAGTTGTTTTCGTTGAGTTGTTTTACATCTTTGTCGGTTAGGGGAGTGGCTGGTGTTGTATACCCATCTATTATTGATTTCCAAACATCAAATCCTTGTTCCTGTAAAAAAAAAATCATCCTTTTATTCTATAAGGTATAGTTCTAACCATCAAACCTTGGTTCTTGTTGGAACTTGATCAAGTTTTGAGGAAACATTGGTCATGTTTGACCACTTTTGGGACTTTGACAGGCTGGTCAAAGATGGAGTGCCCAGGCAGAGTGGAGATCATAGAATATCACATATTTTGCGGGCTTGTGGACCCAACAAAGGATTTTAGGATTTATGTAACGGGTTAAGGGATGTCAGCCCATGGGTTTACCCATGTTTAGGACTCTTTGTAAATGTATAAATAAGTAGCTAAGCGATGTAAGAAGCACGATGTGTTTGGCTATGTGCATAATATGTTAATGTTGACTTAGTGCAAGAGATTGTAAGTTTCTTAGTGCAACAAGCGGTGAAAGTAGCTATGTGCTAAGTAGAAGATTAGTGAAACCGATATAAGAAGTAGATCAATAACAATTGATTGCCTATGTGCATAGTATGTTGGCTTAGTGCAAGAGGTTGAAAGTTTCTTTATGTAGACAGATTGTGTAATGTAAGGCTATGTGCTAGTAAGGAGTTGGCTCTGTTCCTTGACCCGATCTTGGGAAGGAGGATTTGGCATGCTGCACATAGATCTCATGTCCTCGACGGATTTGGCTCTATGGTTTTGTGCATAGGATCAGATGAATGTAAGAATATTGAAGACTAATAAAGTAGAGGAAGAAGTTGGTGGACGTAGCCCCACACTAGGGTGAACCACAATTATCTTGTGTCTTGATGTGCTTTGTGCAATGTTGTTTATGTGTTTATTTTCTTAGTGCTATTGTTATAGTGTATGATGAATGGATCTGATGTTGTTTCTTAGTGCTTAAAGATGAATGAATGCTAGATCTGAGCTAATGATATGTGCTAAGTGAATGAAATTAATTGATCTTTATGGTGATTGTGTTGATCTGTAATAAGGGTTCTATCTGCGATGTGAATGAGATTCAAGAAATAATGCATATTGTTTTTTAAGTGCTATGTTAAGTATTGTAATCAAATATATATGTCCCATCTTGGTTATAGAAACTTGAGTCCTGCAACCCCCCCTTCCTCTACCTCAGGTGAGACTTCATCTGCTTTGTAGGTGTTGTTGAAAGGGCCAGTATTTAGTGTTTTGTTGGTGCATTATTGAAGCGTTTAACCCTAGATCTACCCCTGTGCCAACAAATGGTTCTGTTGCTGGGACCTGAAACTGTGATTGTTGGGAACTGAAGAAAACAAAAAAATATGTGCATAGATCAGTTGTTGTAGTGTGCATTATTCTACTTGACTTACGAAGCTCTGTGCTAAGAAATAAATCAGATCTAAAAGAAAGAGGTAAGATATTAAAGCTTTGTGCTCTGTTAAAGGTAAGACAAGTGGAAATTTTTTCTTTGAAAGTATGATTCCAGGTATGTTTCATAGATTGTTTCCTAGTCTGAATGTTAGGGCACAATTAGAAGAAAGAGTTGATATGAATAAATTTGATGGAAATAGAGAAAAATATGTTATTCCTATGGATATAAATAATTGTTGGACTAATAAGTGGATGCGGACCTAGAAAGAATTTTTGCAGATTGGAGGTCCAACACTGTAATCCCAGTGCACAGTATAGGAGAGGATGGGGATCATTTAAAAGAAAGAGAGGATTGAGATTGTGTTATAATTGCAGAATAATGAGACATATTGCTAGGGAATGCCCTGGTATAGGTCCTATTTGTCTTTGTTGTAAAGATATTGGTCATAAGGTTGAGGATTGTCCAAGAATGATTGTTGAAGTTGAAAAGATGAACATGAGACAAGAAAAATATAAAGAAGGTCAAGAAACTAAGGATCTGTTAGAGAACCAGAAAGAGAAAGAATCATAGAAAGCCCAGACTATGCTAGTACAGTTGAAAGAAATAATGAATGATCACAGAGACATTAGTTTGTCAGATATCTTGAAAGAAAAACAATGCATATTCACAAGAATAGAAGACTTCAACATAGACTGTGTATTGGATGAAGAAACATATGTGAACATTATGCCAGAAAGCACTTGGGAAATTTTGGGAAATCCTGCTATGATACCTTCATTGGGAAGGATAGGCTTGTTTAAAGGAAATATGACAACCGTATGTGGAAGAGTTACTACATACCTATGATTTCTCATGAAACATCGACAAAACAGGACTTTGAAGTTATCAAGTTTGTTGAGAACAATGCCCCTTTTCCACTTTTATTAGGAAAGACTTGGATTGAGAAGGATAAAATTAGAAGGAAAGCAGAGGAGAAAGCTATAGAATAGAAAAAGAAAGAACTAAGGGACTTCATAGCCAGAAAAATAGAGTGACTAATAGAAGAACAAGAGGATAATTTGAAGCAACAAAGGACCAGCGAATTAGTTGTTGAAGTTGAAAGAACATGAGAAGGCTTAAATAACTTGTCCATGCAAGAAAGAAGT
The DNA here is from genome assembly GCA_032191745.1 of Picea mariana. NCBI lineage: Eukaryota > Viridiplantae > Streptophyta > Pinopsida > Pinales > Pinaceae > Picea > Picea mariana. The sequence goes on from JASDQU010688346.1 coordinate 5,894, forward strand.
ATAGCCACCCCAGAAAAGAGAAGGGACATTAACTGCAAAATATGTAAGAGTGCATCAACAGTGAGAACTTATTTCACCAGGAGAGAATAAGAATACAAATAGGAAGAGGATTCCATAAATTATTAGAAAATCTCATATCACTAGAAAGAAGGCCAGGAAGCTCAATAAGAAGAAAGCTAAGCTACAAGAAGCTACAGAAAAGAAAAGGAAGACTTCACAGGAGGAATTGCTACAGAACTTGAACCTTGTTGAAATATTAGAACCATGCAGAATGGAACTTCACCACAATGAATCTATATGACCATTGGAGGTGACCCGACCATTAGAAAAACACTCTGGAATGGCTAGAAACATAGTTATTGACCAAAATACCATCGTTGGACCATTGGGACCACACCATAAAGGATGAATTTGTATTTATTAAGGAATTTCTTCTCATTGGAGGAATTCCTTACGACACTCGCTTATTTAACCCATCGGATGCTACACCAAGACCACTTTTTTCCACCTGTGATTATCCAAACTAACATAGAATTGATTGCATAACGCGTTGTGATTTTCTATACTTCACCATCCATGTGATTACCTTGCTTGTCTATTCTCCTACCTGATCTATTTGATTACAAGTGTGAATGTCGGGCGAAGAAAAAGAATAAAAAGGAGGAAGTGCAAAACATAGAAAGTGATAAGGAGGACAATGGCTTAGAGGAAAGTAGGCCTGACTCACCCATGGGAGGAGGAAGATACAAAGTGAATCCAGAAGAAGAAGGGGAAAAAGGAGAAAATCAAGGCAAAGGTGAAGTTACACCACCGAAGGATCCCCCTACAAAGGCCAAAACATCAAAGAAAAGGAAGGTTTCTCTACAGAAACCCTCAGCAAGAAAGAAGACCCGTGCCAATAATCCTTAGTCGAAGAATATGCTCACAGTGGACGATGTCAATCTCATCATCGCAACTGTGGAGGACACCTTAGATGATATATTGTAGAGACATGGAGCAAAGTAGGATACGTTGTATGAAAGAATAGAGAAGGAGGTGAAGAAGATACAACAAGCCATCGATTAGATCCACACAGTACCTACTACGCCCTCTTCGTCGAAAATTGCAGAATTGGGGAATGAGCCCACCTAGTTATGAATATTAGTAGATGCAAGAGAGGCTCGACTTCAGCGAGTCCAAGAAGAAAAGGAAAATGCTACAGAGGCCCTGAAGCAAGAAATGGAGGAGATCCTAGAGAAATTTTGAGTTTCACAGAAGGAGAAAAATGAAATTCAGGTGAAGTTCGAGTAGAATAATGTGAAGATACAGGAAGAAAAATACCAGTTGCTCGTAGAGTAGACTGTTGTAATGTCCCCGACCACCCATATCCAGGCCATGATACACGAGGGAACACTTTCATTCTCTCATTGTGAAACATACTGTAACATACCTAGTATTCAACTGAGCTATGCCACATAAATTTTCTCTTCAACTGCATGCAATTATAACATATACATACAACACTCTTGTAGAAGCTTTACATGTAAACGTAAACAAAAAATTACATTCTATAATATACGATTTCATACTGAAATAACAGTAAACACAAACATGCAACATATATAGGGAAATACCCATAAACATATAGACAATTATAATCACACATATAATAACCCATAACATAAGCACATAAATAACAATGCAACATGTAAATTTATCACATGATTGGTACTTATCTTAGAAAGATTGTCACCAACTATGTACAGACCATCCATGAACCTCCCATCCTTAGAATACACTATTCATCACTCTCAACAGTGAGTCACCCTCGAGATGGGACTAAACTCCACCCAAGGTAAAGGGTTTCCTAACCAGGCTAAAGGGTCATAGACAACAGAAAAGACTCCATCTCAAGTGCTCACTCAACTAACAACTTACAACCTCTCATTCCCCACATGTCTGTCCCACTCAAGGAAGTGTGACCCTTCTCTTCTCAACAATCCCTTGGTTGCCCCACTTCCCTTCTAGGGCTTCAGAAATAGGCTGGACATGAAGTCTCAGAGCACCATAGCTGCAGTTTATCACCTTCAAAAAATCAATCCCTAACAATTATCTCTCTTAGAGAATTTCTCACGGGCCTGACAACCCGCCTCTTCAATTTCCCACGGGCCTGACAACCTGCTTCTTCAATCCCACTCCCAAGCTAACCAGGTACACCAATAGGAAATGGTTATGGAAACAGGCTCAGATACTATGAAATGAATGTCTGAAGGATAACTGACTGCATGAGTGAAAGGGTCATTGAATCCTTGACTGGATGACTGAATGATCGATGAAATCATGGGAGAGATTATCGTCTAAATGATGGAGAGATATGAAAATGAGCTAAGTCCCCATGATATGTATGCATGTCCCAAACTTGACACTTTTCATGTTGGAAGCTACTTTGGTCCACTTGTCCCCAACTTCAGAACTTAGGATAAAATAATTATTCATACTTTATGTTTTAATAAATATTAATATAATATTCCTTTTTGGCTTAAGCTCTCTAGCTTATCCCTTTCCCTTAACTTTTTGCCCTCCCTTTCCCTAACTGGTGAAGTTTAGTCCCCCATCTCTTTTATCGTGGTCGATCTACGCATAGTGATGTATTTTATATTAATCATGAGACATATACAAAATAGGCGCACTGGACTTTAACATCTAGGAGCACTGGCCTAATTCCAAAACATAAGAATCCCAATTTATAATAACTGGCTCACCAACCTATAACACATATCATATACACGAGGTTTGCTGACCTCCATACTGCGTGCACTTTAGTTACTGTGCGTGATATCTGGGAATGTGCACACTACATCATTTTACTACACAGTACATGCACGCACTATGCCATGAAAGGTGAATTAAAAAATGATGTCAAAACAACTCACCAACTAAAGTATACTCACATTACATTTACAATTGGGTTCGGCCAAGGGACATTATAATCCCCTCCCCTTATGTATGCATTGTCCTCAGAGCATCATATACCCATATACAAAAATAAATTCAAAAATCCTCAAAAAGATGTGGGTATTCTGTCTACATTTCATCTTCATGCTCCCAAGTAGCATCCTCAGGACCATACCAGGTCCATTGGACCTTTACAAGCCCTATGGTTCGATTCTGGAGCTACTTGATTTTTCGGTCCATAATGCACACCGGATGCACTTGAAAAGCGCCTTATTGCTCCACCTGAATCACATTCCAAGAAATAACATGATTAGCATCAGGTATATATTTCTTTAGCAATGATACATGGAATCATAGATGCAAGTAATGCAATCATATAAGCAACTGGACCAATCCTCTCTAGGATTTCAAATGGCCCACAAAATCTGGCTGCCAACTTGGCGCAACTTCCCACCTTCAGGGACCTCTTGTTAGCTTTCAACTTCAGGAAAACATGATCACCCACTTTGAACTCTCTATGGGTTCTGTTCTTATCAGCATAACTTTTTTTCTTGTCTTGGGAAGCTTTTAAATTCTACTTAATTTTTATCATTTGGTCCTCCATCTCTTTGAGCAACTCTGGCCCAACTATTTTCCTATCATCTGGATTATCCCATCCCATTGGAGTATTGCACTTTCTGTCATAAAGTGATTCAAATGGTCTCATCTTCAACGATGCCTGATACCTATTGTTGTAAGCGAATTCTACCAAGTGAAGGTAGTCCTCCCACTTTGATGGTTTGTCCATCACATACATTCAAAGTATGTCTTCTATCACTCTGTTCACCCTCTCTTTCTGTCCATTAGAATCAGGATGATAAGATGTACTAAAGTTCAGATTCGTTCTGAATCCTTTGAACAAACCCTTCCAGAAATTCAAGGTGAATTTCGAGTCTTTGTCGGACACAATTTTTTTAGGAATTTTGTGCAATCGTGCCACTTTGTTCATGAAAATATTAGCAATATCTTTTTCCTTGTGAGTAGTTTTCAGTGGAATAAAATGGGCATATTTTGTAAGATTTTCCACCACCACCATGATCGAATCATGCAACTTGCCTATTCTGGGCAATCCCATAATAAAATCCATTTTCACCACTTCTCACTTCCATTCAGGAATGGGCAAAGGTTGCAGCAACCCTGTTGGGTGCCTATGCTCAGCTTTAAATTTCTGGCATTCTATACATCTAGTGATGTATTCAACAATCTATCTCTTCCTACCTGGCCAAAAGTAATGGCTCTTGATTGCTGCCATGGTTTTCTGATATCTAGGGTGCCCTGCATAAGGAAAATTATGAATTTCATTCAAATTCATACATTTCAAGTCCTGGACATTTGGAACAAAAATTTTGTTCTTGTGCAACAATATTCCATCTATTCTCAAATTATAATTATCCACCTTTTGTGGCATCTTACCCTACTGTAGCTTTGCTACCAATTCTCTGTATTGCAGATCTGCATTTGCAGCCTCCATAATTTTTCTTTTAATATCAGTTTGATACATGCTAATGGCTGTAGCATGTAGTTCATGCACCCTCCTACTAAGTGCATCAACCACTTTATTCTCTTTCCCCTTGATATGCTTTATATAAAAGTCATATCCGCTTAGAAATTCTAACCATCTGCTTTGCCTAGCATTCAGATTTGGTTGATCAAATAAATACTTCAGACCATTGTGGTCTGTTCTTATCTCAAACCTTTTCCCCATGAGTTAGTGTCTCCATTTCCTCAAGGCATGCACTATGGATGCCAACTCCAAATCATGGGTGGCATAGTTTCTTTCATGATCCTTCAACTTCCTTGATTCATAACATATAAAAAACCCATTTTGACTGAGGACTGCACCTAGTCCTTCATTACATGCATCCGTGCATACAATGAAGTCTCCATTTGGGTCTGCAATCCTTAATATTGGGGCACTTTTCAATAATTGTTTCAAATGTTGGAAACTCTTTTCTCAATCCAATGTCCACTGAAACTTCACACCCTTTCTTTGCAAGGAAGTAATTGGGTGTGCAATCTTTGAGAATCCCTCAATAAATCTTCTGTAGTAGCCTGCAAGACCCATGAATGATCTCACCTGTATCACATTCCTTGACGCTAACCATTCTCTAATGGCTTCTATCTTTTCAGGATCCACTACTATCCCATCCTTTGAAATGATATGCCCCAAATAATGAATTTGCTTATGATAAAATGAGCACTTGCTCAATTTGGAATACAACTGATGCGCCCTTAATACTTACAACATCGTCCTCAAATGATGTTCATGCTCTTCCTATGACTTATAATATATAATAATGTCATCCAAAAAGACAATGACAAACTTGTCTAGATATTCTCAGAAAACACCATTCATTAAGCACATGAAAACAACTGGTGCATTTGATAACCCAAATAGCACCACTGTGAACTCGTAATGACCATACCTTGTCTTGAAGGTGGTCTTGTTGATATATTCCTCTTTAATCCTTACCTGATGGTATCATGATCAGAGATCTATCTTTGAAAATATCTTTGCATCCTTCAATTGATCAAAGAGATCATCAATCCTTGGCAGAGCATACTTGTTCTTAACAGTCACTTTATTCAACTTTCTGAAGTCAATGCACAATCTCAATGTTCCATCCTTATTTTTCACAAACAAGAATGGGGCACCCCAAGGTGACACACTTGGGCGTATATACCCCTTCTTTAGAAGTTCTTCAAGCTGCATTTGCAACTCCTTCAATTCTGATGTACTCATTCTGTAAGGAGTCTTTGACATTGAATCTTTTCCAAGCATTAGATTTATCGAAAAATCAATGTCTCTTTTTGGGGGTAGTCCTTGTACTTCCTTGAAAAAATATTCAAATTCTTTTAGGACTGCATAATTTCCCAAATTCAACACCTTATCTTTAGGTGTCTCTTCTATATGAGATGCAAATATTTGACACCCTTTTCTGTAACATTTCTTCAGCTGCAATGCTGAAATTTCTCTAAGGGTTATTGTCCTAGGAATTCCCTGCACTTTCCTTAGTTTCCCTTCCTCATACAAGCAAGTAAATTATTTGTTATGAAATTCTAGGAGAGCATGATGTTGTTCCAACAAATCCATCCCAATTAGACAGTCATAGGAACCTAAAGGCAAGATGTTCAAATCTGCCTTGGTGTTTAGTCCATTCATGTCCATGAGGCATGACTTAACCATCTCATTAACTTTTCTTCTGGCTCCTGTAGCCAGTTGCACCAACCAAGATTTCCCATGCTTTCTTCTTTGAAAATGAAAACTTTCCACCATCTTAGGGTCTATTTAACTATGACTAGCTCCTGAATTGATTAAAATAAAAATGGTTTGGTTGTTGATCAATACTTCCACTTCAAACATGTGGGACGGATACTCTGCTTGCTTTTTGTCCAGGGCTACATAGATCCTTGGCATATTTCTTCCCATGTCCTCCACTGTTTCAACTTGTTG
>JASDQU010688346.1:12340-23444 GCA_032191745.1 Picea mariana
AATTGATTAAAATAAAAATGGTTTGGTTGTTGATCAATACTTCCACTTCAAACATGTGGGACGGATACTCTGCTTGCTTTTTGTCCAGGGCTACATAGATCCTTGGCATATTTCTTCCCATGTCCTCCACTGTTTCAACTTGTTGTATATTGTGAACAACCCATCTTTTTTCACTTCTGTGAGGACAATATCTGAACCTATGATCTCCTTTACAACCCCAACATTGAATAGGTGGTTGCCTTGGCCTTTGACTCCCTATGTCAATCGTTCTGGGTTCTTTATGTGTTTTCTGTCCCTGTGGATTATTTCTGAAGAATGGTGGCTTAGATCCCTTCTTCCTCTAATCCATCATGAATTTCTTTTTGTCTTCCCAGGCCTTTTGGAAATTTGGTCTTACTTTCTACTGATCATATAGGCAATTAGCTCACCTCATGGTCTCTTCCAATGTATTGGGTTCATCATATTGTATTTTGTCACCGATGAATGATGGAAATCCACTCAAATACCTTTGAATTTTGGCTATCTCATCCTTGATGAAGGAGACATAATTAATCAATTCTATAAACCTTCTCTCATATTCATCTATGGTCATACTTCCAAGCTTGAGTTCAAAGAATTCTTTCATTTTCTTGTGATAGTATCTCTTAGTCAAGTATTTATTCTGAAAATACTTCTTGAATTCCCTCTAAGTAACACTTTTCTCTTTAATGTGTTGCACCTGCACAAGCTGATCCCACCACATGGAGTCCTTTCCCTTGAGTTGATAGATAGAAATTATACCTTCTGCATGAGAATAATAATTATGCAATTGAAAAATACTTTCTCATGCCCATCAACCATGTTTATGCATCTTCATCCTTCTTGTGCTCACCATCAAATGTAGGGGGTTTGATTTTGTTCATTTCTCCTCATAGCTCATCCACTCCAGGCCTCTTATGCATTCTGACAGGGGATGGACTTGAGCTACTGACTTCTCTTTTATTGGAATGCCTTTGGGAGTGATGGTGGTGTCTGCTAGCACTTCTTGCTTTTCTTTTCTCATCCGAAGGCTTTTGACTTCTAGATTTTCTTAAGCCACTCTCCTTGTCCAATTTATTTTCTATTTTGTTCAAGCCCTCCAATAACTTCATGTTGAAGTCATCTTGCTGCTCCTTGGCTCTCATAAGCCTTTCATTATCATCCTTATGGATTTGGACATCCTTCTGCAAATTTTTAATGGTCTCTGCCATATTCATGTTTTCATTCCTTTCTTCTCCATGTCCATTGGAGCTTGTTCCTTCAATGCCCAAATGGAAATCCATCCTTCTACTCTCATATTGCTGACTGTAATTCTCCTGTGCCTCTTCCATTCCTATGGACTCTGCACTAATCTGATTTGATCTAGTTGTTGTTAATTCTGTAAAACGTCCAGCCATCGAAACTTATCAGGCTAACTAATTCAACAATTCATGAAAAATATGAACCATTTTGGTTCCATATACATCAAAATTATCTCTTTTGATTTTCTGGTGTTATCACCATGACAATTCTAGATAAGACCCAAGTCTTGAGAACATAGATGCGTGAAACCTTCAAAGATACATGTGGGTGAAAGACAGTTTTCCGAAACCACTTTCACCAAAGTATCGATGTCACATGCTTCAATATGTCAAAACCACTACTTGTGGAATGAGCGACGGCTAGTCAGATCATCCCATTTCACTCGTTCAATACTTCACAGTCTTATGATGTCAAATGAACGCTGCCATATAATGAACTCAAAATCTAATCATTTGAAATGGATTAACCATGCATGGAAACCCAACGTATTTGTACATAATTCTATCTGCGATTCATGATTGGGACTCTATAAATACCAATCCTCAAGTATGGAGGCATCATCTTATCCATAGAATGAGTAGTATTCAAATTTTCTTGACCTTCTGATCTCTGTAAAAACATTTCAGTGTCCACAAAATTGAAGTACATGGACAAAGCTAAGTCTAGTGAGACTGGTGCTTCTAGAAACAAGGTAGATTTTCCTTCGAGTAAGGAGAAAAGGATAATCTCGCAGATACTAGCGACTAAGTTTCACACAGAACCTACCACCGACTCTACATTGGAAGCCAGGGTGAATCTTGTTATGAAGGATCTGATCATCAATAGACCAATTTTTAAGAAGAAACAGAGAAAGCGATAGAAGAAAGAAACCATCGCTAAAACAGTTGAAAGTGTTGGACATAATCAACCAGTCTGGTTAGATTCTTTAAAGGAGGAGATCTCTAAGCTGAAATGAGTCCTCAAATAAAAGTGCCTTTTAGCAATTTTTGGAATAGAGGGTAGCAGAGGTAAAGGCTCCAGAAATGATAGACCTATTCTTAAATGGTCTCTTTACAATAGGATAACTGCTATCATTCCCTTTTTGTAATTTTGGGATTAATACGATTATATAAATGCAGAAGCAGATTTTGGACTGTTTATTACACGATTCTAACTGGTGATGTTATGAGTCTTGTTTTCTTTCATAGTATTCTTTTCTTGTAAGGTTATGTTTCACTTTCATCTGTCTACATCGAAGGAATATAAAACTCAGAATTCATTTCTGAGATGCTCTCGGCTTAGAAATTTAGGCTATATTTATTTCTTCTCAAACCAATTATGAATTCGTTTTAAATAGTTCTCTAATGCAATTATGTGTTTCTTTTTCCTCTAATACCATGCAATTTTTCTATTAAGCTCAGACTCATCGCCTTCCAAACGACTTCACACACACAAAAATTCAACCAGTACACCCATATTTATCGTGCACAACAACACCACAAGGTAAATTGTGCTTCCACGCACCTATATCCACTATGCATTTCTTCTCCGTCGCGCTAATAACTTGCGCGCACTACTTTTGTGTTGCGCCCCAATATCCACTGTGTATAGTTTTGGTATCGCACACTAATATTCCACATGCATTTCGCCCTATTGCACCATGTTGAAGTTCAATATGCCCCACCGTTCATAATAATCTGCACGCACCATTGACTACATTTTCACGAGACAACTTATACTCATATTGTGCACGCACCAACCTAAATCCTATGTGTTTTTCAATACTGCACACACCACGTGCACATCACTATGTGTGCGCTCACCACGCAATGCGAAATTTAGCACGCACATATGCATAAAATACTCTTCCCCGCAGCGCCACAATTTACCGCACGCACCTGCACGCCAACATTTTCCATGCGATGCCAAAATTTACCACGTGTGATTGCACACCAACATTTTCCATGGATGTTCTATGACTTGAAATTTGGTCACTTTGAAATTAATCTTCTGTAAATATTCGCTTCAAACTAACCTTTCCAGCCCATCCAAGATCGGTGTTGGAACTGAATCTCTGATACCATGTTGTAACATCCCTGACCACCCATGGCCAGACCATGCTATAGGAGGGAACACTTTCATTCTCTCACTGTGGAACATACTATAACATACCCAGTATTCAACTGAGCTATGCCACATAAATTTTCTCTTCAGTTGCATGCAATTATAACATATACATACAACACTCTTGTGGAAGATTTACATGTAAATGTAAAAAAACAATTACATTCTTTAATATACAATTTCATACTGAAATAATAGTAAAAACAAACATGCAAAATATATAGGGAAATACCCATAAACATACAAACAGTTATAATCACACATATGATAACCCGTAACATAAGCATGTAAATAATAATGCAACATGTAAATTTATCACATGATTGGTACTTATCTTAGAAATATTGTCACTAATTGTGTACAAACCATCCATGAACCTACTAGCCTTAGAATACACTGTTCATCACTCTCAAAAGTGAGTCACCCCCGAGATGGGACTAAAATCCACCCAGGATAAAGGGTTTCCTAACTAGGCTAAAGGATCATAGACAATAGGAAAGACTCTGTCTCATGTGCTCACTCAATTAACAACCTACAACCTCTCATTCCCCACATGCCTATCCCACCCAAGGAAGTTTGCCCCTTCTTTGCTCAATAGTCCCTCAGCTGCCTCACTTCCCTTCCAGGGCTTCAGCAACAGGCAGGACAAGAAGTCTCAGAGCACCGTAGCTATAGTTTAGCACCTTCAGGAAATCAATCCCCAACAATTCTCTCGCTCATAGAATTTTTCACAGGCCTGACAGCCCGCCTCTTCAGTTTCCCACGGGCCTAACAACCCATTTCTTCAATCCCACTCCCAAACTAACTAGGTACACCAACAGGAAATGGTTATGGAAAAAATCTCAGATACTGTGAAATGAATGTCTTAAGGATAGCTGACTGTGTGAGTGAAAGGGTCATGAAATCCTTGACTAGATGACTAAATGATCGACATAATCATGGGAGAGATGATCATCTGAATGATAGAGAGCTACGCAAATGATATAAGTCCCCACGATATGTATGCATGTCCCCAACTTGACACTTTTCATGTTGGAAGCTACTTTGGTCCACTTGTCCCCAACTTTAGAACTTAGGATAAAATAATTATCCATACTTTATGTTTTAAGAAATATTAATATAATATTCCTTTTTGGCTTAAGTTCTCTAGCTTAGCCCTTTCCCTTAACTTTTGGCCCTCCCTTTCCCTAAATGGTGAAGTTTAGTCCCCCATATCTTTTATCATGGTTAGTCTGTGCACAATGATTTATTTTATATTAATCATAACATATACAAAATAGGCGCATTGGCCTTTAACATCTAGGCACACTGGCCTAATTCGAAAACATAAGCATCCAAGATTATAATAACTGGCTCACCAGCCTATAACACATATCATATACATGAGGTTCATTGACCTCCATACCAAGGATGATTTTAAGGATGGAAATTTGTTTGAAAATGTAGAAACCTTGGCAAATCTTACTAATCCTTCATATGCCAACTATAAAATTTTGGTGATATTTTTGTAAAATTATTCAAATTTATAAGGATTTTATATAGTTTTTATAAAATTTTGGTGATTTTTTAGGTAAAATAATTTTATCCTATAGAATTTAGGTGAATCATTTTTAAAATAGTGAATCTTGTTTTTGCAAAAACCATGGAAAATTAGCCCAAGAGCGAAATTTAGCCCCTAAAATCATCCATGCTCTATACTGCGCACACTTTAGTTACTGTGCGCGGTATCTGGGAATGTGCATGCTACACCATTTTACTGTGCAGTACATGCACGCACTATGCCATGAAATGTGCATTACAAAATGATGTCAAAACAACTCACCAACTTAAGTATGCTTACATTACATTTACAATTGGGTTCGGCCAAGGGATATTACAATTGCGGTCAAAGAAGTGGTGACTAAAGCACTTCGCTTTGTGTTGGGCTTGGCACAGGAGTAACCATAGTCAACCAATATGCAAGTAGGGAAGCTCATCGAAGTGATTCAGTAGCTTCAAGCAAAAATAATGTATTTGGAGCTCCAAGTAGTGTCGAGCACTCTGTAAGAAGTGCATGACCAAAGGGAGGAAGCTGCCAGAAATGAAGTAGAAATAATTAGGGCACTTGCCTCAAAGTGTAAGAAATTAAGTAATCATAGTGTGCAGACCTATGAAATCCTCACAGAAGATTCAGAGTTGAAAAAACTGGAAGCAAAGCTCTAGGAGGTGCAAAATCAGTCATCCACCATGCAAGCATAGATGAAGCTGCTTACTGCAGTAGAGAGGATGAAAATATCACATGAAAAGTGCATAATCCAACAACATATTACTGCCATCCAAAGAAAAGTCATGAAGGTTACACAGAGATTACAGCTGGTGCAGGACGAAGCCTGCACGATTTTTGAAGAGATTGAAGGACAAGGCTCGCAGCTGGATCAAATGGTTACAATAGTGGAACAACGCCTGGAAGGGCCTGTTACAGAACAAGTGATTCAGGAGTTCACCGAGTAGGAGCCTTTGGCGAAAAAACAAGTCGAGTTAGCTCGAGGCCTTTAAAGCTACGTTGCCCATATCTGAGTGACTCGGGATAAGTCACAGGTGAGTGTTGGAGGCCTGTTGGTCCTTGACCAATTTTTGAGGAAATATTGGTCATGTTTGACCACTTTTTGGACTTTGACAGTCTGTTCGAAGATGGAGCACCCAGGTGGAGTGGAGATCACTAAATATCACGTATTTTGCAAGCTTGTGGACCCAACAAAGGATTTTAGGGTTTATGTAATAGGTTAAGGGATGTTGGCCCATGGGTTTACCCATGTTTAGGCCTCTTTGTAAATGTATAAATAAGTAGCTAAGTGATGTAAGAAGCACAGTGTGTTTGGCTATGTGCATAATATGTTAATGTTGGCTTAGTGCAATAGATTGTAAATTGCTCAGTGAAACAAGCAGTGAAAGTAGCTATGTGCTAAGTAGAAGTTTAGTGCAAGCGATGTAAGAAGTAGATTGATAAGGATTGATTAGCTATGTGCATAGTATGTTGGCTTAGTGCAAGAGGTTGAAAGTTTCTTTGTGCAGATAGACTGTGTAAAGTAAGGCTTTGTGCTAATAAGGAGTTGGCTCTATGCCTTGACCTGATCTTAGGAAGGAGGATCTGGCATGCTGCATGCAGATATCCTTTCCTCGATGGAGTTGGCTCTGTGGATTTTTTCACAGGAGAAGATGAATGTAAGAAGATTGAATACTAATAAAGCAGAAGAAGAAGTTGGTGGACATAGCCCCAAAATGGGGTGAACCACGTATATCCTGTGTCTTGATGTGCTTTGTGCGATGTTGTTTATGTGTTTATCTTATTAGTGTTGTTGTTATAATGTATGATGAATGGATATGATGTTGTTTCTTAGTGCTTAAGGATGAATGAATGCTATATTTGAGATAATGTTGTGTACTAAGTGAATGAAAGTACTTGATCTTTATGGTGACTGCGTTGATCTTTAATAAGGGTTCTATCTACGATGTGAATGAGATTCAAGAACTAATGAATATTGTTCTTTAAGTGCTCTATTAATTATTGTAATCACAGATCTGTGTCCCATCTTGGTTGTAGACACTTGAGTCCTGCAACCCCTCTGCCTCTACCTCAGGTGAGAATTCATTTGCTTCACAGGTGTTGCTGAAAGGGTCAGTAGTTAGGGTTTTGTTGCTGTGTTTTTGAAGCATTGAACCATGGGCCTGCCCTTGTGCCAAAAATTCTCTAATCTTAGTGTATTCGATAATATCCTTCCAGTGGTTAGACTCCTTCCTGAAGCCCTTCTCTGATACAAATTGTTGGAATATTGAGAGGGGGGGTGAATGAGTATGAGCACAATTAGTAATTTTAATCACAACATAAAACCTCTAATGAATATTATGAGCATTCAAAATATCATCAACATCACATAAACACAACACACCGAAATTTTTCATGGAAACCCAATGCGGGAAAAAAGCATGAAAATATTTTCTTATTGATCAAAGAGTACATTCATTGTAAGCACCATATTCCTATTTCTCTATCTACAACTGGAAGGATTCTCCAACCCCCTATTTATAGGATGCAACCTAAAGGAATATCCAAATCCCTAATTTTTCGTCTCCAGCCGAAAGGAGGCTACAACCCCCTTTCCTTACTCTGTCCAACTGCCCTGAAATATAGATGTAGACCGATATGTCACTACCTCTATCATTGATAACCTCTTTCTACTATGGTCTCTGATATTCCTTTTTTTTCTACTGATATCAATATCTCATCAAGACTACAACCACACAAACCTCATATCAGGATCCACAAGAGAATTCTCCAAATCAATTTCTTATGAATCACTGAGACATACATGTTCATGATTTCTTTAAAATACTCACCCTAACACACATAGGAAGAAATACCTTCAATATTGTTTATGACCTAAGTTTTATATCCCTGATCTTCACAAATTTTCCTCACAGGCCCTCGACTATTTGCATTGTCTGCTCGCAGGTATCCATTCTTTTCCTCACTGTATCCCACATATTTCTGTGCTTTTCCTCTTGAAACATGCAGATATACTCAAGGAATTCCTGTATGAAACCCCTTCTCCATACTCTCAACTCCTGCAAACTTCCTACTTCATTGGACTTCTCTTTCTTCGACTCATTGCCTCAGATCTTCAACCTATATTCTCATAAGTGATTACACATAAGTGATTTGCACTTGACTATTCTCTATGTTTTAAAGAGAAATTTCATAATCACATGCAATTGCCATGCAACTCATGATCGCATGCAACTCACATGCAACTTGTTATCTTTAGTTTATTACTACTTTACTTTGAAATGCAAATTTTTTCAAGGGTTGACATCAATGACAACTAATATTCCAACATCTAAACTTTCGACAATTAATATTTTTCAATAATTAATTAATCCCTGCAATCTTTTTCGACAATTAATAATTAATCCCTGTAATAATTAATATTTCAACAATTAATTAATTAATCTTTCAATAGTAGTATCATTGGAAACATATTCGTATTAAGCATTAAGCATCTAATACATGTGTAATAAACAAAATAAACCAATACATAATGACAACAAACACATAAGAACATAGGAATTTAACGTGGTTCACCCCAAATTGGGTTGCGTCCACAATGACTGGATTCTTATATTATTCATAAATCTTCAATTCTTACAACAGGTGCACACTTCACTCATACAATAGTCTTTAATTAAAACCCAAACTTTCCCAAGTCATTCTATGACGCAGTGCACACATACTTCTTGACTAATATTCAATTTAGCTCATACTCATTCGATCATATTATAAATATCTTCTCACTCCATTCATTACACATAAAACTAAAAAAGATCTACTCAACCAAGAAATACCTCTACCCAAAAAACCCATTACATATTTATAGTATTAAATTAGGGCTTAGTCCATTAGAATCTGGAAAATTTGTCCCAAAATTCCTACCTAACTTCCGCCTTCCATGCACTAACTTCTGAAAATGTGATATCTATCTATTGCACGTGCTGCTTATTTGATGACTTGTCCCGCGATCCAATCTTGCGCAATTCCAAAAACTTTTCCCAAAATGGACTTGCTCTAATAGGCCCCCAACACTCACGAGTGGCTCATCCCAAGCCACTTCAGGCCTACTTCTATGTTGCCAAAAAATTCTGAAATTTTTCCCTTGCAATTGTAATATTTTCCCTAGCTTGTGTTTCTTGTTACACAATTTCTTCAACCGTCTTTGTAGTAGTATGAGTCTCAAATTTTCTTCACTTTTTTGTACTTCTTGCTTGACGATGTCCTGCATAGAGACTAGTTTTATTTTCACCTTGTATTCTTATTCCTACAATGTTTTGATCTTGTGTGCATTAGCTTATTGATATGCTCTCATCTGGTTCTTATTTGAGTATAATTTTCTATTTTTGGCCATTTATATCATCATGTTTTTTGGTGGTAAGGTGCAAATCACTTCTTTAAAAAATTTCTCCTTGCCCTATGCAGCCTGTATCTTCTGTCCAATTTTCTGCAATTTTGTGTCTTCTATCAATTGATCCCATACTCCCATGCTTTTAGCATATAGCTTGGTGCACTTTGTTTCTAGACTTCAAATTTTTTCTACAATTTTTGTGGCCATATTCTAACTTTTCTCCCTTTCCTTCGGGGGAGTGTTCGATGTTTGACGTCATTCTAAATTAGTGATGCTTGTGTGGAAGCCCTGAATGGCTTCACTAATCTTCTTGAGTTTTTCTTCTACAGGGGCATCTTCATCTACAACCAATTATGGAATATGATTGTATACCACTTGTACCACTTGTTGCTATCTCTCTATCCTATGTGCAGCCTCATCTCTCTCCATCCTAAGTTGATCACATTCTTCCTGTAACACATCCTTATCTTCAATTTCCTTTGTAAACTCCATCGATGTTGACACTACGTGCACTTGAATTTATTATGTGATTCTCATCTGCAGACTGTGTATTACTTTTCTAGGAATATGGGATAACACGAAGTCAATATGACTAAGTGTCTTTGCTTGCTCCTTCAACTCTTTCATGGGAAACTCTAAGGCTCCTTCTACGATATTCATTACCCAACACTCTCCTGATGTTGCACATGTCATCAATGGAAAGCACATTAAGGTGGTCCTAATGAACTTGAGAACACCATTTAACGTGTTCATGTTGACTTTACACACCAACTATGAAGCACACAATGAATATGGTAAGGATTACACCTTTGAAACTTTCTATGGTCTTTTAATTAGTGATCAACATAGATTACTTGGAGAAGGTAATCTTGGTGGAAAACAACATGTCCTATTTCTCTAGAGAAAGGGAAAGATGGATCCCAACAATAGAGTGCACTCTAATGTTTCTGCATAGAAACATGCATACCATGACTAGGGACACTAGATACAACCACAACGAAGTTGAAAGAATAAGGCATGTCAATACTATGGAAAGGATATACATGTGGAGAAAAAATGATATAAGAAGTGAGACGACTTATAGGAGAAGGTTAAATTTATTGAAGGAGATTTGTCTATTTCTCTCCAACCCATTGATAATTTGACCTTCCAAGTCAGGAATTCTCAGGCCTTTTGTCTCATTTTGCATAGAATGAATGGGTTTGTTATAACCCTAAAATGCACTACACAGGTTTACCTGGCATCAGGCCAACTCATGCCTCTTCGTAGCCAAAGCCATGCTGAACAAATCCTCAAAAAACCACTTAAATCAAGGAACCCGCGCCCTAACCTTCCACTGGGCGCGGGTGACCACTTGCTGTCCTTCTACTGTGCGCGGGTACCCGCGGGCTAACCCACTACAGCCTGCGTTTACCTAACAAAGCAAAAAATCAGGAAAGTTTCTGCCGGGACGAAGAGATTTTTGTCAGTTAACTGGAACTCCAAGCCATGCATGGCCGAGAGTTCGCCAAAAACCCTAGCTCCTTCTAGCCTATAAAAGGAGGGGTAGGGGTACTATTCAAAGAGGAAAAAATCATAGCAAAGAAATGCTGCCAAATTGCCAAGTCCATTATTGTCCCAACCCTTTATCCTTTCCTCAAGCTTTAGGAGAAGTTCAAGCACAGCAGTTGGAGGACAAAGAAGAGGAAGAGCCCAGGATCAGGATCGTGGAACGGTGACCAGCCTCAGAAATCATTGTAAGTTGGTTC
>JASDQU010688346.1:26751-51551 GCA_032191745.1 Picea mariana
CTTCTCAGAGATAAGCTACCAGCGCCCTAGCTAGTTTATTTCCATTTTGTCTGTAAGCATATTTCAGTCATTTGTTATTAATGAAATGAAGTCTTATTTCCGCTCCATCTCTGTGTTTATGTGTATTTCTGTATTTCATTGTGTTCCTACATAAATCCGGATCAAAGAACCAGAAGATCCATAGGAAGAGGAGCATCTCTTCCACTCCCAGATGTGGGTAAAGGGTTCCCCACTACAATTCATTATCGACAGTGGGAGCTAAAAGAACCTCATTTCAGCAGAGGTCATGAAGCGGTTGGGCTTTCCAACCACAACACACCCACATCTGTACACCATTAGGTGGCTTCACCAAGGATGGGATCTTTGTGTCAACCAATAATTTCACCTTCCCTACAACATCAAGCCCTTCACTGATGAGTTATTATGTGACATTACTCCTCTTGATGTTTTTGATGTATTATTAGGCCAACCATACTTGTGGAAGCAACATGTTGTTTATGAGTCTTGGCCTCTCACTGTTATTGTTACCTTGGGAAATAAGTTGTATAGGATACCAGAGGTACCACCACCTGTTTCTATCTCTTTGGTTACTACAAAACAAAGAAGTAAGCTCATTTCCAAAATCGAGAAATTTGTTTTCTTGATGATCCACCCTCAAGGAAAGAAAAATATTGTGGCCACAACCTCTAGACAAGGCTCCTCCTCATAGCAACAACAAATGGACAAGGTCATGGAGGAGTACCTAGAAATCTTTGCCTCACCCACATAGGTGCCTCTGCAATGTCAGGTCAAGCACCCCATCGATCTGACCCTAGGTGCACCGCTGCTTAATGGACTGATCTATTGGTGCTTTTTTCTGGAGAATGATGAAATCAAGTGACAGATTCAGGAGCTATTGAAGAAAGGTAAGATCCAGCCAAGTTCATCTCCCTATGGGATCCTGATCGTGTTGGTGTAGAAGAAGGATGGGACTTGGAGTCTCTATATTGACTATCGAGAACTGAACAAGATCACTGTCTGGAATAGGCATCCAATCCCATAGATTGATGACCTTCTGGACCAACTCAAAGGGGTGAAATATTTCAGCAAGATCGACTTGAATTCTGGGTATCACCATGTACCAATTGAACTATATGATGTGTGGAAGACTGCCTTCAAAGCCAAATAGGGCCTTTTTGAATGGTTGGTCATGACTTTCGGGTTGATAAATGCTCCCGCAAACTTCATGAGGCTGATGGACGACATCTTGCAACCATTCACCAACTCATTTGTAGTAGTGTACTTGGATGACATCTTGATCTTCAGCCAGACTTGGGGAGAGCACCTCCACCACATCCAATAGGTCCTCCAAATACTGTGGAAACACAAGTTGTGTGCCAGTTTGGAGAAGTGCACTTTCGAAATGACCCATGTTTAGTATCTGGGATACATTATTGATGAGCATGGGGTGCATGTGGATCCAACCAAGATCCAAGTCATCCAGGATTTTCCAATCCCGACCACTCTAACAGATCTTCACTCTTTCTGGGTCTTGCTAATTTCTACTACAGGTTCGTGTTGGGATTCTCTCATATCACTTGGCCCTTGAGTCAAGTCACCAAGGGAGGAGAGAAAGAAAAATTATTTTTGTTGGAATCTCAACAGAAGTCATTCGTAGAATTGAAACATCTCCTTTGTTGTGCCCCAGTGCTCCCATTACCAGACTTGCAACAACCATTGAGATCGAAACAAATGCCTCTGACTATGCTATTGGGGCAGTTCTTACTCAACTGGGGCATCTGGTGGCATATCACAGTGCAACATTGTCCGACACAGTTTGAAAGTATCCCACTTATGACAAAGAAATGTATTCCATTGTGCAAGCTTGTCGATAGTGGAAGCATTACATTTGGGGGAAGGAAATGATCATCCACACAAACCACCGACCCCTTCAATTCATATAGACACAAGGGAAGTTGCAGAACGATTTCCATCAGAAGTGGTCCACATATCTGCAATAGTTTCATTTGAAAATCAAGTATAAGAAGGGAAACACCAATAATGTTGCAGACTGGCACAGTCGACCACCGATTGTGGCGATAACCTCCATGCTCAACTCTTGTGGGCACAAGAGTTTGGATTGGTTGCTTATCTACAAGAGCGATTCATATTTCAGCCACACATACAAGACACTCTTGGAGGGTAACCAAGTTCCAAATTTTCACCTCCAGGATGCACTAATATGTCACCTAGGACACCTTTGTGTTCCTTCAAGCGAGTGTGCCAAGATGATTTGGGAAGCACACTATCGTCAGTTCGCTAGGCATTTTGGGGTCAAGAAAACAATGGCCATACTAAAAAATCATTTCTATTGGTGAAACCTTCGACAGGATGTTGGGAGTACATCAGATCCTGCACTGCCTGTGCCATTTCCAAACCGACCATCAAGAAGCATGGAATCTATACTCCGCTACCTACCCCTAGTTAACCTTGGGAATCCATATCCATGGATTACATGTCGGGCCTTCCTTCTACTAAGCATGGAAATGAATTTGTTTTCATGGTCGTCATCAGATTCTCGAAGATGGCCATTATGGAGGCCTACAAGAAGAATATCACAACATAAGCCACTACTAAACTCTTCTTTGAACGAGTGTGGGTACAATTTTGGATCCCACAGTTTATCCTCTCAGATCGGGACAACAGGTTCCTCAGTATATTTTGGTCCAGCCTCTGGTCAATGCTAGACACCAAGATCACCAAGTCCACATCTTTCCATCCCCAAACTGATGGCCAGACAGAGGTTGTCAACAGGATGACCGTACACATTTTGCGCATGTACAACTCAAAGAATCCATGCACATGGGATGAGAGCCTCCCCTATGTACAACATATTTATAATTGACCCTCCATAGCTCAACTGACCATACCCCCTTTTAGGTGGGCTTGGGATTTCGACCACTATGTCCCATAGACGTAGCCATACCATTTGCAACTACTCAGGCTGTTTGTCTCATGTCTAGTCTGAAGCTACCAAGGCGAACAACTTCATTGAGAACATTCAACACATTTTCCAACAGGTTCATGACATATTGTACAGAGCCAATGCTAAGTACAAGTAGTGACATGATCAACATTAGGTGCAACACAACTTCCAGGTGGGTGACAAAGTGTGGCTACATTTGTAGAAGGAGCGCCTCGCTGGACCCCACCGTAAGCTTCGCCTGCTCTGATATGGGCCATACACCATCGCCAAGGCTATAGGGCACAATTCCTTCGAGCTCAATATCCCACCATTCCTTGGCCTGCACCTAGTGTTCAATGTGGACCACCTTTGGCCTTACTTTTCACCTCTATTGGACACATGCGACATGGAAAAACAACTCACACCAACAGAGTTAAACCCAGAATACATGGAACAAGCCAAAAATGATCAGATTATGGACACACAGATCAATAAAACCCTCCAGCAGAAGATCCAACTATATCAAGTTGTCAAAGTAGGCCAACTCCTTCACCAGGGCAAGTGGCTCACCAGGGACCAAGTTCATCAGAAGTTTCCTCATCTCATGGAGGAACTCAACATAATGGGGACCATTTCTTCCTAATGGGGGAGGAATGATCCAGGTGGATATTGGTGGCCAGCCGCCTATTCCACTTGGACCCCCACCATTGTTTATTTCATTTTTTCAGTTTCCTTAATTGTAGCACAATTTACTATTTTTGGCAGTTTTTTGGGCCCTGAAATTTCGGAGCCACTTTGAGGCCTAAACGACTTTTTTTGGGCATCAACCAGTAGGAAAATATCATGATGATATTCACTGTCAATATTTCTATTCCTCGGATAGATATTTCTAACGATGTATCATATGCATCAAACAAAGATAGTATGCCAAAGTTATGCCCTGGGAAATTGATGTACCAATTTACCCCAACGGGGCCCATATTTTGGTGTCTCATCTCCCAGGGTTAGTTTTTTTGGATGTTTAGGGTTTCCATTGTTTATGAATCATATATAAGCCTTCAAGCCTCATTTTAACATAGATTTCAAAGGCCTGTAGGCTCCACATATCTTCTTAGAGATAAGCTACCAGCGCCCTAGCTAGTTTATTTTTATTCTGTCTGTAAACAAATTTAAGTTCTTTGATATTAATGAAATGAAGTGTTATTTCTGGTGCATCTTTGTATTCATGGTTATTTTTTTATTCTTTTGCATTCCTACATAAATCTAGATCATTGGACCTACAAAGTCTACCTCCCACTTGTCAAACACTTGAAAAGTTACTTGAGGTATCAATGCCATCTCATCCCTCCTGGATGTATTTCCAAATCTCTAGAATAAATCAAAATTATGACAGTACTCCTTTGAATCCTTGTGAACTTTTGGCCATAAAAATAATGCACACAATAAATTATGCACTATATCTTTCCTTGCATAGTTTCCTCCAACAATCCCTTCACGTTCTTCTTCTAAAATGATAGGCCTTCCATGCTCCATAACACATCTCCTTAGAATGTTATCTTCTCCAAGATTGTATAAATGACCTGCAATCAATTGGTATTCTGCAGCTCTGACCACCAAATTTTTCTTATGTGTAGTATTAAATTCCTTTGGTGCAAATTCTGTACTCAAAAACTCAATAATGTCAGCAAAATACTCATCAGCTATCTGTACTAAAAATAATTGTGCATCTAGGAAGTTGTCTTCCAAGTTACTGAGTTCTTATGCATTAATTATCCTGGATAAGTGATTTGGTCCTCCATTCAAACTTCCAGGCTTCATCACAACTTCAAAGTCAAACTCTTGGAACAAAAGTAGCCATCTGCATATCCTTCCCCCCAACACTAGATTACTGACTAAATATCTGAGAGAAGAATGATCTGTAAACATCTTAAAACTTTTCCCTAACAAGTAATGTCTGTATTTCTGCAATGCCTATACCATAGCTAATCTTTCCCTTTATGTAGTGTTGTATTTCTATTATGAATATGATAATTTGCTGCTTGTGAATGCTATAGGATGATCTATATCACCTTCTCCTGGTTGTGTCAATACTACTCCTAATTCTATTGAAGATGCATCCACATGCACATGAAATTATTTTTCTCGGTCTGGAAACACTAAAATTGGTGCAGTAACAATCTTCTCTTTCAAAATATACAAACCGTGTTGGCATTCCTTGTTCCACTGGTATTTAGTATCCTTCTTCAACAATTTCTCCATTGGCACAGTAATATGTGCATATCCCCTTATAAACTTCTTGTAATATCCTGTATGGCCAAGTGCACTCTTCAACTAGTGCACTGACTTCGATGGTGGTAAGTTAACTATGAAAACAATTTTGGAAGGATTAACCAATATACCATGTTTACATACCACATGCCCTAACAAAATACCAAAAGGTGCGTTGAAAATTCATTTCTTAATGTTTAATGAAATATGACATTGTCTACATCTTTCTAACATCAATCTTAATAATTCCACATGATCCTTTAGTAAACTAAATACTGTCCAATCATCCAAGTAAACTTCTAAAAACTTATGAATGAAATCCTTAAAGGCTGCTACTACTACCCTTGAAAAAATTGCAGGTGCATTCTTCAATCCAAATGGCATTACTATATACTGAAATGATCCCCATTCTATATCAAGTGTTGTCTTATGTCTATTTTCTAGTTCTATCCTAATTTCATGATATCCCGAAAACCCATCTGTAAATGAATAATATTTTTGACCTCCTACATTCTCCAACACTTTATCTATAAATGGGGTAGGAAAAGGATCATGCAAGAAAGCATCATTCAATTTTCTCAAATATACACAAATCCTAATCCCTCCTTTATTATTTTCTTGCACCACCATAGGAGTGATCCATTTTGATTCTTCCACAGGTTCTATGACACCAGCCTCTAACATCTTGTCAATTTCTTCCTTCACTTTTTTCTTATACACTATATTTAGCATGTAAGGTCTCTTTCTTATAGGTATGGCTTATGGCTTCAAAGGGATCTTAATCTCTCCTAGTTATCATGATAATCCTTTCATCTATGAAAATTTTGCTGGAAACAAATCACTATACTCACGTAGTAATTATGTGATTATTTCTACTGTCTCATTATCCCAATTGTATCCAATGCTTGTAATCTTTAGATTTTCTACAATTCCAATATTTACCTTTTTTATCTTCAGGGGTGCAGCATAATCTTATGAATCTAGCTTTGGACCTTCTACTTCCCTTTCTCCTTCAACTTTTGGGATTTGGATATTGCACAGGTTTTTGTCTGTTGGATCTTCTTCTTTTGCAACATGATAAAAGTGTAGTAACTATCAAACTGTATGTTTCTTATGATTTTGATATGTTGGGACTATTTCAAAGTCTAGTACTTCAAATATCCCATCTCTTACCATATTTAGTGTTGTATCTATCTCTAGACTTTCATGCTTAAAGTAAAATGTAACCACAAAATTATGTTGCATTTCCTCCCAATTTGTAGTTTCTCTGTATTGTTCTTGTTCTGTGTACTAGTTCTTTGGAATGCCTTATAATGTGTGAATAAAATTATGTTTCCATTCTTCTAGTGGTACTAATTTCCATTGAATTATACATCTTTCTACATGTTCTTTAGGTTATCCAATTCCATCATATTGCTTCTCATATCTATGTTCCTGCTCTGCACCAAATCTAATGCACATTAACCTTTTGCACTGAAACCAGTTGTTGATAGTATCCTTATGCGTAATCCACCAATGGGAAGGTGTAGCTTTCAAAGAAATATCTAATACTGATAATCTTTTATTTTATACTACTTTTGACTCAAACTTCATTAAAATTTCTTCTAAATCATTCAGACCATAAAAAGTAGGAGGCTTTCTTACCTATGAACCAATCCATCTTAGCATGTGTGCCATTATAGCACATCTTCTAGTGGATAATTCATGTAGTCAATGCTGCCAATTCTCCAGTCATATGTCAGAATCTGAAGAACAAGAACTAATACTCCTCCAACTCAGCATTCCATCTGTTGTTGGGTTGATATAATCATCTTTGCATGCGGTAGTTCTATATAACTGATATACATCTTCTACGATAAAATTGTATGTCGTAGGTTCCACATACATTCCTCCTTTTGAGGGATCTAATGGTGCAATAAATATGTACTCCCTTGATTCAAATATCATCTTTATAGTCTTCAAATTAATAATAGTTTAGTTATCAAAAGCCCAATCCATACCCAACAATGTTGGATATGGAAAAGTATTATCTACAATGTCAATGACCCCAAAGTCTGCCATGGTGCGTACTCCATCTAGATCAATTGGAATCCCAAAAATTCCAATTAGCACCACTCTATGTTGATTTGCTAACTTCAACTAGATTGTTTAACACCCCAATATTGGTTCTCCCATAAATTATCATGTCTTCTTTGGAATACCATTGAATTCAGAACCTAGGTCTAGTATAATATCCCCCATATTAAAATCTTCAACATTTGTAATCAACCTGAATTCCATGCTTATTTTCTCTTCTTACAGACCCGATTCACTTCATTTACCCCTTCTTCCCCATAGTTACACTTCTTTGACAAACACAGTAATATTTGTAAATAATTTTTGTCATTCAATAATTTTACACATGACCCCAAAAATTTTCTTATGTTACTTACTTTCTATGATGGTTACTCTTTGTTGGTATGATCAAATAATGGAGGCATGTCATACACTGGTACCTCATCTGCTGGTTTTTTTTTTGAAGTAGACTCAATATTTTATTTCAGAATCTCTTGTCTAGCCTCTTTGAATATCTCTTTCTTTTTGCACGCATCAAACTTTTGTTCAGGCGTTGTATTCTTCTTGACCCAATGGTATTGATCCTGATACATATTTGTTGCATATTATTCTATCTTTTCTCCACCTCTAGTAACTATGTTAATCCTCTTCCCATACTCTTCTCTTTTTACTACAACAATCCATTAGACGTTCTAATTATTCTAGTTCCTCTTTTCTTGTATCTTTACCAGAAGTGTCAGAAAATATTATATCTCATGGTCTATTGCGCGAAAATACATACATGTCATAGGTGGTTGTAGACAATCCCATTCATAGTGTATAGGTTTCTGATAGTTGTGAAAAACTATAGGTTCTCTACCTCCTCCAAAGCCTCTTACTCCATGACCACATCCTCTATAGCCTCCTTTGTTACCCTGATTATATCAACGTGGTGTGCTATAGTGAGTTCCATGATTTTATTGTGGCTATGCATTATTGTACTATGGTGGTGCTACACATTGTTGTGCGTTATTATACTGTGGTGGTTATCCAAACTGTTTCACATTGTTATACAATGTTTGTGCTTGAAACAGTTGCACGATATTATATTGTAGCTGCTGCACATTGTTATACTGCAAATTCTTCGTAGGTTGTGATGTCGTTAACTCATCCTACACCCTATATTCATATTATGTCATCTCCTTCATTATCTCCAAGGTTCTGCAATCCTTGTCTTCGTGTCCAACTGACTTGCGAAAATTGCAAAATGCACTCTTTAGTATTGTCTGATACTTCTGCATCATGGGACAATGATAGGAATAATTCCCATGTGTTCTACATATCTCACACCATGTTCTTCCTGAAGATAAAGGATTTGGCATACCTACTCCTATACATTGTGCAATTAATGGACACTCATTATTATGATGACCTTCTGTCTTTCATAGTGTACACCATACATCTTCTCTTTTCTCCTTACCTTTATTCTTATTCAACTAAAATGTCAATTTCTTCAGATATTGTCTCGGCTCTTCCATAGCTGAATTTGTTTTCTTATACTGATTTTCCTCTAACTATAAGACTACTTGCAAGGTCTCCGCCTGGGTTTGAAACTTGTGTTTACTAAAAGGATACTTCAAATGTGCCAATAAGGAGTTAACAAATAAATTTCTATGTTGCATATCAGTAATAGGGTACCTCAAATTACCTTTTAGTATTCTAAACCTTTGGTCCCCCTCCCATACTAATAATCATGGTTTCTTCTTGATCTTTATCAATTCAGTCATGAACTGATCCTCTAAACTTGTTTTCTGAAATTCATTAGTCATTTGGTTCTTCACATCTGCTATAGTTGTAGGCGCTTCCATTGGATTATTTGCTGTGAGACCCATGTACCATTCTAATGTGCGGTCTCTGAATGTGATTTCCAACTACGCAACCTTTGTATCTTCATATATAATCTTCTATTTAGTTTCCCATGTCTTCTCATAGATAAAAAAAAAATTATTTTATGGGTCCTCTAACCCTTCTCCTTAGAATTTTGGTAAGAATTTTGGTAACCTAATAGTTGGATATTGTCCTGCCATTGTGAATTTTGTTGTACTACCACCTCCATGCGATGTAGATACTTGAATTATACTTTATGAACTTACGCTTTTGATTGAGTTTCCACTGGACCCACATCTTGTAAAAATCCTTCTACCACTAATCACTTGGTGGTTAACCGTGTTGACTTATTCAAATGTCTTAGTCGGACATGGGGCTGTCAGTTCCACACTAATTAGGATCTGGAATGGAGATCCTTATTCTACATTAGACCCCTGAACTCTATTTTTCCTCTTACATGTGTTGGGCCCGAGATATGATCGATTTTATGATAGTAATTAGATACTTTTGTCGAAATTATATATGTGTTTTTCATGTTTTGGAGAAGCTTTTTGAAGAATTTTGTGCCAAAACGCTATGATCTACACCAAGTATGTATGATTCGTGTTTAATGTTGATATTGAGTACAATTCATCACATTTTTATGTTTCCAAGTATCTAATTCATGTTTTTTGGTGTTACAGGGAAAAATTGCATCATGTTTCTACTTCTGGTACTCCATCCGACACTATTACAGGAAACTAAATTAAATCTTAAATTTTAGGAGCATGAAGTGGAATCTGAAAAATACGGCACATGGGTTTTGTGTGTAATATGCCCAATTATATCCCATGTGGGTTGTTTTCTGAAATTCTGAATGAGTTAAGAGACGTTCGTGGTTTTTAATTATGCATCTGGTACCCGGTCCGACACTCCATCCAACACTGCGTCTTGCACAAAAATGGTGGGCGATTTGGTAGTTATGGTATTGGCGGCCAGTGGTGGGAGAATCAGGAACATAGGTTTCACTCATGCTTATCCCCTCTAGCTACTGAACTCTTGAAAACTCAATTTAGGTTGTTGAGAAGGGCGATTATTGGCTCGCTCTATTTCGGCAGTTAGGGCACCATTAATGTAATTTGTCGTTTTTATAAGTCATTCGACCCTCCTGTGGTCGACCACTTGGTATTTAAATCTTATAAATACCATCGTGGTGGTCATACAATAGCAAAGGAGTAGTAGACAAATTAGAGGATAGAGATAAAAACATTTTCCTCTGTTTTTGCATTTTTCAATTGCCAAAATTGTATAAGACTGTGTTTTTCAAGTTTCAATGGTGAAATTGTTTTGTTGAGCTCGTGGTGTGCATTTGAGAAGTGACCACGACTTGCTGGGGGGACCACCAATAGTCTGGTAAGTGTTCTTTAGTTTTTTTATGTATTTATAGTTTAGTTGTCTCTCTTTATTTCCTGTACATGTGTTATTATCTTGTTAATTAATTTGTTGTTATAGTTTAATTGCTTTGATTCTCTTTTGTAGGTTAGTATGACGGATTGTGTTAGCATGCATTGATCTTGTAGTTAAAAACGAATTTTCAAATTCATAGACTAACCCCATGTGCAATTATATGTTAGATTGTGTTTTATTTATGCTTTTAGAATTAAATTTAAAACAAAGTTTTAAATAGAATAGAACAGAGTTTTAAATTGAGTTTTTTTTAACAAGGATTTGATGGATGGATAGGATTAGTTTTAGTCTTTAAGTATAGATTACTTATTTCATTTTTTTATGTAGATCTTGCTTAATTAGTTGTTGGTTAATGTAGTTGTTAGTTTACTTTTTAATGTCATGTTTTAATTTATGTTCTTAAGAATTTTCTTATTGTAGTTTGAATTGTTAGAATAGATATAGCATAGTTTCATTTTATGTAATTTCCTTCCTAGAATTAGATTGCAATTGTATTTCTTAGTTAATGATTGAGTTTATGTATGATTTTTTCTTATATAGTGTAGAAGTATAATCATGATCTCATTATATTGTTGATGGTTAATAAATGAATATGCAGGGTAATTGACGAGTTTCTGTAATGGCTAAATTCTCATTAGATTATTTAATCCATACCTTTCACTTTGCTATTGAGATCATTGTTGAGCTTATACCACTTGAATTATCCTTTGTTGTCAAGTGTCATCGAGATATTATCAGACACCGAAGACATTCACACAACCACCAATATTATATTTGAGTTTTCATAGGTTAAAAGATAATTTTCTTGTTTTCATAGGTTAAAGGATAGTTTTCTTACTTTCTATTGGCAGCCATTTTGCATTTTTATCTTTTCCTTACAAGATGCCTAGACAAGGGTTTTGAACCCTCAATACTCATCGCAGTCTTCTAAATAAAATGACATGATTATCTTGCACATTTGCACACCTGCTTTTTGTTTTTCATTTTCACGACTGCAAGCGTGAAAACCTTAAGTTGGAACTCATTGTTCATGGCATTAAAATCGTCACTGGATTATTACCAATACTCTTGTTCATGTGGTCATTTAACCTCTAACTCAATAATGGTCATACATGTGTCAAACCACCAAACCTTTATTCACTTTGCATTTGTGTAGATATGGTTTCAATTTATAGGTTCGCCATGCAATGATTTTTGGTGTCTTTGATTAAATCCTTGGTGCAATGGTTTCATACAACGCGTAAATTTTATGATCAAATCTTTGGTGCTATATTTGAAATGTTGTTTTGTTTTAAATCATACAAATTCTATTGTTTGTTCAAATATTCAGATCGACTTGTGATGGTTTTCAATGGTTATTTGTTTGGCATGTCGTTTACATTGTTTTTCACACACAACAAAAGTGATTTGAATTACCAAGGCGCCGTCGATTGTACATATCAAAATGGTTGTTTTGTATGGTTTCTTTTCATTCCACCACCCTCGCATGCATAGGCATTAAACGTCTACCTTGCATCTCGGGCTACCTCTGTTTGTAATGAGGAAACTGTGGGATTTGGTCCTGTGTCTACCCTGTCTAACCTCTTCACCGTATACCCTGCTGACTGTGTGCTCTCTCCTATGGCCCCTGTAGTGCGCATAGAACCTAATGGCATCCAAATGCTGTTGTTATTTGAAAACGCTCATGAGGACCTGGAGGGTAATGGATGGTTTGTTTTCATCCAAAAATTTGAGGGTTTCAATCTCGCAGTCGCTCAACAGTTTTCCCTCACATTCGATGGATGTAGGGCCAAAGTTGGAGACATCCAGCTCGAATTGAACGAAGAATTCCTCAACTCAGCCACTGGTTTGCCAGCTAAAGGAAAAAGGTGGTTTAATAACTTGAAGGTGGATGAAGTGCCATGGCCGCTCTTTTTTACCTCAAGAAAAATTATCAGTTGTGATAAAGGTATGCCAGTCACAGCCTTTAAGTCTAGGTGGCATGATTTATTGGCCATTATTAAGAAATTTGTTACTTGCGAAGGTAGATATGGTTTAGTGTTTCTTTACCATCTCCAGCTGCTTAATAATTTCATAGATTTCCCTTTGAATATGCCTCACTACCTCCTACGCAGTCTATATAAAATGGCTAAATGATTTAAGAAGGAAAGGGATGACTCCAGCCTCTTCCATCACTGTTTGATTAAAATCATTATTGTTCATCAGTTGAGGTTGAGTGGTGATTGTTGGCAAGCTTTCCTGTTGAGGAATGGCTTTGCAACTCCTGAATGTGATCAAGTGGACAAGACTGTGGTCACCAAAACCCTTGTCGAGCCTACCGTTCCACCTCCTACCCTCCTACCCACTGTCGAACCCTCAACCTGCCCCAATGCTGACCTACCCAAAACCCTGCCTGACCCATGTTCGAAAGACAATGCTAAGACTGTAAAGAGGCCTGCAAGGAAAAATGGAAAGGGTAATATAGATGTCAACAGCAAGGGTAAGAAGGCAGCATGCTGGGTATCTAGGTGTGCACGTAATAATCCCAAACAAAACACAGTCCAGAAGCCTATTATTTTGAGTGAAGATTCGGATTCTGAGATTGAGTGATTTCTGACTGAGGAATACCCATACTCACACGGCCTCTGTTCTATTGAACCCTATGACTACATATCCAACCTCCCACTGTGCCTTAAGGATGACCCTAACTTCCCCAGGATCAAGTTTGACAGTGGAACCCCTGGTAAATTAAAAGATGCATCACCTGTAATGCCACGACCCAATCGACCAAAGTGCCATGAATGCAACTCCTGGCTCCAAAGATACTATACATATGTCCCTCTGTTTCAATCCAAAATTAATTCCTTGGAGGACCGGGTGACAGTGTTGTCTAAGGAAAATGATAGACAGCAAGCCAACGATAAGAGGCAAAAGACCACGGGTTCTATCGTGTTAAAAAATGTTGAGGCAGCCACTGCCATTGTTAACTCGAAATTATCCTGACCGAATTGTATCCCTACAGCCAAGGTATGATTATTTCAACATTGATTTTTGAGTGATTTGGTTTGTTTTGAACTAGCATAGCCGATTGTGTTTTCTTTGAATTAGCATAAATGATTGTGTTTGCTCTGAATTAGTATAAAAGATTAGTTTGATAAATTGAATATAGTTCTGTTTTGTTTGAATTGATTCAAAAATGATTCTGATTGAATTGGCATAAACGATTGTGTTTTCATTGAATTAGTATCAAAGATTTGTTTGATAAATCGAATATAGTCTGTTTCGATTGAATGGATTCAATACGATTTCGTTTGTTTTGAATTGGCATAAAAGATTTGGTTTGTTTTAGCGTGAATGATTTTCTTTGCTTTGAATTAGTAATTAAGGGTTTGTTTGATAGATCACATACATTTATGTTATCATTGGATTAATTTAAAATGATTTTGTTTGTAAATATGACCAGCTACAGAATCGTGAGATTATGTAGCTAGTCATAAAATTTGGATTTTTGTTGATTTTACAATTAAAACACTATCTAAAATTGTTTACTCTTGCTCATCTACAGGTACACACGAATTTCAATTGGAATTGGATCTGTTGTGGCAGTTTAGAACATACTTTTTGTTACATAGTGTTTGTTTAGATTGTTAGTCTTAGGCAGAAATAGGAATCTGGGAGATTGTTCCCATATTTTTGCAAACAGTTTTGATATTTTCCACAAGGATTGTTTTATCCTGTGGCCTTGATATACTTATTATTTTTTGTAAACAACCCATCACTGTTGGGAGAATAGAGACTATGGAATTATGATTATACAGACTCGAATAGAAGTGGATTTGTTGTATGGCTTTAACTTCAATTTATCTTACTTTTGTTCAAGTTTTGTGTATAACAATTTGTAATCAGATTATTGACTACTTTAGATATCAAGATTTGTTACAGGTTGATGCGTTATGATTTAAATTTTGTCCATATTTGATGTATCTCATTTTCTCACAGCAATTACTCTGTTTGAACTTAATGAATAGAAGGTTTATCTTCTTTGTTAAATGAACGGTTATGTACAAATATTCGCACTGGTATTTATCTAAATGTGATGATCTATAAACTATAAGATTGTTGTTGTTTTATGCCTTGTTTGTTCTGTCATTTGTATTGAAACAACATTGCTGCTTCCTGTTTATGAGAAGCTTGTGGAAAATCTGGTGCGGGTTTCTCCCATCAAACAGCTAAATCAAGTACTGTGAACAGGACAAATAGGAAGCGCTTCTACAGGTCAATTTGTTAGTGTTATTCAATTAGTTAATTAAAATATAAACTTCTTGTAATCTGAACACGTTTCATTGTTCATCTCTATAGTTCATATTTACAGTTAGGATTGTTATTTTAATTGCTTAGCTTAGATAGATTTCATTTTATTCATTTCTCATAAAAATTGTAAAAATAAAAAATAATAGCTTCGCTGTCATAAGACAATCTACAAATGATTTTTGCAAATTTCGATCAAAATTTGTATTCTGTAAATACTGTACATATATAATTGAAATTTAATTATGTTGATAGCTGAAAATTTAAATAAGTAGAATCATTGTTTTATAATATTAGTTAGTGAACTGTATATATATATTTTAGATTTGTATATAGTTTGTTGTAGCTCTTTTTTCACTTAGATTAGTTTCTTTAGCTTAGTTTTTCTTTCGTTTTTCTAGGACTTAGATCGGCCAACAAAGCCACTAAACCCATCGGAGTGGGTTAATCCAAACGACTTGGGTTATTTAGACAACCCCGGACTAGATCCACTCCTCTAGTTGACGAGCGGTCAATTTCACTCGCCAACAAATGGAGCTAGAAGGAGGGCCTGAAAATTATTAATGGCACAAGGAGGTCGTAAGAATCCTCCACCACCCAACCGCTCACCTATAGTGACAAGAAGTCATTCAAATGACAACATCATCCCTCAAACAAAAACCACATCAAACAATGATCTACGGATCACAGTTGAACCAGTAACCCAAAATCCTACAGGTGGTGATGTACAAGAGATTGTCTACTAATCTCTCTTAAGAACACATAGTGCCTTCGCCCGTCTAAGACAACCAAATCGACCTTTGGACCAACTATTAGATTTCTTTGATATCAGAGAACAACTTGGAGGCACTAACCTCACTTTAAACCCTACAGATCCAAACCCCACTCCTGTTGCAGGAGGATCTGGAATACCACCCTCACCACCTCCATCATCCCCTTCTTCTTCTGGAGAAGAGTATTCTGATGAAGGTAGTTCCTCTTCTCAGCCTTCCACACTGCCTACACCAATGGCCAACCAGAACAATCCTACCAGACCCTGGCTTGACCAAGATGCAGTAGCCGTACCTGGGCCTCAGCATCCCTTACCCAAACATCTGGAGAAGTGGCTTCCCAAGTTTGACCCTGACTCTAAACAGATCGTCGAAGATCACATTAAAAATTTTATGTTAGCCATTCGACTCTGTAATGTCGAGCATGAATACGTAGTCTGTAGGTTTTTCCCTTATACTTTCGAGGGCAATGCCTCTACCTGGTACTTTTCCCAGCAACCCCATACCATCGTGTAGTGGGAGAAGTTTGAATCCTGCTTTCTTGAGAAGTTTGGA
This sequence comes from Picea mariana, assembly GCA_032191745.1. Classification (NCBI taxonomy): domain Eukaryota; kingdom Viridiplantae; phylum Streptophyta; class Pinopsida; order Pinales; family Pinaceae; genus Picea; species Picea mariana. The sequence goes on from JASDQU010688346.1 coordinate 42,943, forward strand.
GATGATATGTCTCCAGAAGTTCTAGTCATGGAGCTTTCTAGTTTAAGAATGAACCCCAAAGAGAAAATCAAAGACTTTAACCAAAGATTCTTAACACTAAATAACCGAATCCCGATCGATTCGATGCCTGCTGATAATCTTATCATAGCATACTATACTAAAGCCATGCATCAAAGTATAGCTATTTGGGTAAAGTGATCTAAGAAAGCGACATTGTTAGAGGCCTTTGAAGAAGCCAGTTAGATTGAGAAAGACATCCTTAGTTTAAAAGACACTACTAGCAATGAAATAGAGACTAGTTCATCTTCCAAAAAGAAAATCGAAATCCTCCCTAGACCTACTCAAAATAAAACACAACCTGAAAGCTCAGATTTAGAAAACTTAACAAAAGTCATTCAAAAACTGTCAAATCAAGTTATAGAATTGAAAAGGACAACCGAAGAATCTTCTTCGAGCAAAGGGCCTTACAAAACCCTGTTTAGGAAGCCTTTTCCCACCAACCGACCTAATTCAAATACCAAGGGCCTAAATCTAGAAAACCTACAATTCACCATTCAAACAATTCTAGAAGCCCAGGATAACTTGATGCCCCCTAAGATCCCTGAGGAAGTATTTGAACAAGAGATAGTTGAAGAAGAAGAATCTTCTCCAAACATTTTTGGACACTTCTCAGATAGCATTTTTCAAGCTAATTTCAAGACAGTGCATCCCTACAATACTAGGAGTAAGACGACAAACAAAACTTCCTCTAAAAACACTACGAATTTACCCCCAAAACAATCTAAACCAGCTGAGACTAAACAGAGTCATGTAAACCTAAACTTAGATTATGATTTAGTTAAATATCTAAAAAATTTAAGGGCTAACATTTATGTTTATGAATTATTAAAATTTCTGTTTCTGCTAAAAAAAATGTTACAGAATATTGCAGAGAATAGCAAAAACGGTAATCCAAGCAGTAACAAAGTTGTTCAGAACAATCCAAAAGTTCCTCAGAAGGATTCTGCTAAGAAAAATTTTGATCCTCACGAGAAGGGAGGCCTTCCTGTAAATAATGTAACAAATGTAGATAAATTAGCTTTAGAGGTTGCGAGTAAAAAGCCACAAGCTTCCACCATTAGTACTCGTAGAAATGTACCTCCATTTTTGTTAACTTTCGAAATATTTAACAGGAACGTGCACAATTTTATGGTAGATTCAGGAGCGTCATCCAATGTAATGCCATTGTCTATGTGTCAGAAGATTAATGCTAAAGTTGAACCATCCACCTTAAAATTCATCCAACTTGATCGAACTAGTGTTAAAGTTATAGGCGAATTAAGGAATGTGCTTATAAGATTATCGTATAACTCCAAAGTTCATCAAGTGATTGACATTATTGTTGTGGATATTCTAGAAGTTTATGGTTTGTTTCTAAGCAGAGACTAGTCAGAGCAGCTACACAGCTATTTCGCGATGGATTGGTCTCACCTATGGCTCCCCGAGAATGGCAGGCCCAACAAAATCAAGGTAAATCGTGAATGCTACCTAAAGCTCACATTCACAGATTTAAATGATCCCAATGAACCATTTACACCTTCTACCGATTCACCCGAAATACAAGGGATGGATACCTTTTTCAGCAATTTCATGGCCGAGACTTCAGCTATCATTAATCCAAAACAACATTCTGATATTGTAGCATATATGCAACCAACATCTTCTACACAATGGTCTCATGCACCCGATAAAAATCAAATATGGTCTCTTTACTTTGATGGGTCAAATTCCAAAGAAGGAGCCGGTGTGGGCTGCGTTATTATTGATCCAGCAGGTAACAAAACCTTGATTGTGTGCAGGTTAGAATTTGAATGTACTAATAACACAACAGAATATGAGGCTTTATTGCAAGGTCTCAGAAAAGCATTAGATATGAACATTCAAAATTTGACTGTCTTTGGCGGTTTGGAAATCATGGTTAGACAGGTAAGATATTCTATCCACTGTCTGTCTTCGCATCTTAAAGGCTATCAATCTAAGGTATGGANCAATATAAATTCTATTCCTAGATTGAATAATTCTGAAGCTGATTTATTAGCTAACGTAGCTTCCAAACTCTTTCCTGCAGAAGGCTTGTCCCCGAATGCATTCTCCGTCGAACTATTGTTCAGGCCATCTATTCCCGACAACATCACGAATTGGAGAGTCTTCGACGACAATCAACAGATTATTATCTTCCTGCATATGGAAGAAACTTTCCAAGTCGCGGTGATCGACGAATGCACTCATGACGACAATATACGCGATTTCACGGTAATACCAGATCCGAGATCTCCTGAAACTTCATCGGACATGGTAAATTCTATCCCTAAATTTGTAGTTAGATTAGAAAAAATTTATGATCTTCAAGACAAATTCAAAAAATCGGTCAACTGTAAAACAAATAGTTCCTCTTTATCGTATGAAAAAGTAAACTTGGGAACTAATGACAATCCACAGTGCATTAATTTAGGGGTGGGCTGTTCTGAGCAAGAGAAAGCTGCCTTTATTAAATTATTTATGGAATTCAAAGATGTTTTTGTGTGGACATATGACAACCTTAAGACTTTCAACCCTAACATCATACAACACGTCATTTATATAAAACCCCAAACCTTACTGTTTCAACAAAAGTTAAGAAAAATGCACCCTAAGCTCGAACTGACCTTCAAAAAATAATTAAATAAACTCCTGAATGCTAAGATAATTTTCCCAGTTAGGCACACGAAATGGGTTTCTAACCTTGTCCCTGCCCGGAAGAAGAGTGGTGAAATCCAACTATGCGTCAATTTCCAAAACCTTAATTGAGCGCCTGATAAAGACAACTACCCTGTCCCACCCATGGAACAGATCCTTCAACAGGTATCTGGTTCTGAGAGACTATCCTTATTGGATGGATTTTCAAGGTACAACCAAGTCCTGATGTCTCCTCCAGACCAACTTAAAACTACCTTTAGCACTCCATGGGGCACCTACACTTATAGGAAAATGCCCTTTGGACTCATTAATGCTAGTGCCACTTTCCAGAGAGCGATGGACATCGCTTTCCAAGGCTTAATCAATCAATCCATCATAGTTTACTTAGATGATGTTAGTATATTTTTTGAAAAAAAAAAACTGATCATCTGGCTCATTTGAGAGTCGTTCTACAACGATGTCGTAAGTACGACATTTCCTTGAATCCTAAAAAATCTATCTTTGCAGTAGAACAAGGTAAGCTCTTAGGATTTATTGTGTCAAGAAAAGTGATGATGATTATCGATCCTAAAAGGACACAGGTCATCTCGAAACTTCCCCCTCCCTCATCCAAAAAGTCTATACAGTCTTTCTTAGGCCAGATAAATTTTGTCAGGAGATCCGTCCCCAGTTTCTCTGAAATGGTGAGACCTTTACAGAATTTAATTAAGAAAGACGTGCAATATCACTGGGGAACCTTAGAGAACCAAGATTTTAATTCAATAAAAAAGGCCATAATAGATGATCCTTCTCTCATGAGCCTCAACTTTTCGCAAGACTTCACGCTCTACACATTTTCTTTTGATTGCTCCTATGCTGCTGTCCTAACTCAAAAGAATGCTGAAAACAACGAAGTCCCGATTGACTTTATGAGATCTACTTTCAAGGGTGTGGAACCTAATTACCCAGTGGTAGATCAACAAGCCTATGATGTTTTTAAAGCAGTCAAGCACTTTCAATCTTATCTTTTGAAATCTAGGATGAAAATTATTGTCCCTTACCCAGCCGTCAGAAATCTGTTAGTGCAGAAAGAACTAGGCGAAAAGAGGGCGAACTGGGTTACTTCCTTACAAGAGTATGACATAGAAATCACCCCAGCAAAAATAGTGAGAGGCCAAGGGCTGTAAAATTTAGTTGCTGACTCAGCAGCAGGACAACAAGAAGAAAACGATATGTCAAACCCAGGACATCACAATCAAAATTCAGTCTGTTGTGCACAAAACTCTGTCAGTCCTTGGTATGACAATACAAAATTCTATCTTGAACATGGGTAATCCCCCCGTCACCTAGATCCCACTAAAATAAGAGCGTTAATATTAAAATCTACCTCCTTTCAGTTGATTAATGATATTCTGTTTCGTCAAAATTTTGATGGAGTACTAATGCGCTGTCTTGAAAAGGATGAAGCAGAAAAGGTCTTACTAGAATTGCATGCAGGAGAAGCTGGTGGGAATTTTGGTGGGGACACCACCACCCATAAAGTTTTAAGAGATGGTTATTACTAGCCCACACTTTTTAGAGATGCTCATGCCTTGTGTCGCAAGTGTATTATTTGTCAAAAAGCATCAGGGTGGATACAGAAACTAGCCTTTCCTTTGCAGCCTGTTTCAGTGGACTCCCCTTTTCAGTAGTGGGGTCTTGATATTATAGGTACAATCAATCCTCCATCCTCATAGCAGCATAAGTTTATCATAACAACCACAAATTACTTCATCAAGTGGTCTGAACCTTCCCCCTTAACAGTTGTAAATACCAGTCAGGTAATTGCCTTTTTAAATTCAAATATTATTACTTGTTTTGGTATCCCTGATTGTTTAGTATTCGATAACACTTCTTATTTTTTTTCTCTTGAGATGAGGAATTCTCTCTAGAAAAAGGAATTAAATTGAAGTATTCTACCAGATACTACCCCCGGGGAAATGGATTGGAAGAATCAACTAATAAGAATCTGATTAAAATCATCAAGAGAACAATATCTGAAAATCACAAAAATTGGCATAATGCACTGTTAAACGCAATCTGGGATGATACAGTAACATTGAAAACTGTTGTAGGTAACTCTCCCTTCTTTCTCATCTATGGCAGAGAAGCAATTCTACCACTGCATACTCTTCTTCCCTCACTACAGTTATCACAGAAAATACAAGAAGAGGACTACCCCCCTTTGGAGAATCGAATTAACGCTTTAATAAAACTAGAAGAGGTAAAAGCTTAAGCAAAACGTAAGTTAGATCAGCATCAACTAGTGTTCAAAAGCTGGTTTGATTCCAACTCTGCCTCTGATAGGAACTTCGAAGTAGGTGACCTTGTCTTGAAATGGGACAAACCGCATGAGGGAAAGGGAGAGCATATGAAGTTTCAGAACTTATGGCTAGGATTGTTTTTAATTGTTGAGAAATTGGGTCCCATCTCTTTCAGATTACAAAATCTAGAGGGATAGCCAGACACCTATCCAGTGAATGGCCAAGCTCTAAAAAGATATTTCACTTGATGACAACCCTATGTATACTGTGTAAATATTTTTTTTTTGTTTGCTTTTCTTTTGCTGTTTTGATTTTGATCTCTCCCTGCGCTTATCATTTTTTGTTTTTGAAATACACATACCTACATTTTGAACTGTTCAGACAAAGAAAAAAGAAAATTCTTTCTCTGAAATGACTGCTGAAAAGTTGTCTAAACATCAATTATAATATAGTTCTGAAATTTACATCCATGTTGAGAAAAGCCTGTTGTTTGAAAGAAGTTTATTAATTTCAATCTGTAAGTAAAGCCTGTCACAATCATCCATTATCTTTTTACGCTGTCCCTGTTCCTTAAGGGAATAACTCAGAAGATGTCTCCCTGCATTCAAAGGTCGGTTTTGTAAACAAACCATCTCCAAATCTTAATCAAGGAAAGTTTAAAAAATTCTTTCAAGATCTGTAAAAATATGACTAAAATATCATAATTTTCAACGTCACCCCGCTCGATTATATATCTTTAAAAAACTAATCAAATCATTAAAAGATTCGTGGGACGTGCTTGTAAACCCACCGGGATACTGAACAGGTCTGCTGGCAGCAAGTAAATGCATGCATGATGCCAAGACAACTTTGTTAGGGTACTGAACAGGCCCACCAGCAGCGAAGCAATGTCGAGTATGTGAAAATTTGCAAATATGTAATCTCTTGACCCTAAAATCTCCTTTATTCTAATCTAGAACTTCTTGGCAGGATACGGATATCATAGTGGGTTAAATGGAAACCCTGTCGAGGCTATGGATGCCTGCTGGTAGTAGTGGCTCTATCAACAGTATTGGAGATTTATCTTTAATATCATGACTCGCTTGTCTTAAGACTATTATCAGTTTTCATCTTGTAAGCACAGCTGGAATTCTTTGATTAATGATGATGTTTAAACAATTTTCTGGTTGTTTTTGAGTTAGAATTATTCTCATTATCATAATCTGGATTTGTTCTTATGGCAGAGATAACTGCTTCTACCAGTGTGTCGCCATTGTTGGCAGCCATTTTACATTTTTATATTTTCCTTACAATCTTCCCACACAAGGGTTTTGAACCCTCAATACATTTTTATTGTTCATCAGTTGAGGTTGAGTGGTGACTGTTGGCAAGCTTTCCTATTGACAAATGGCTTTACAACTCCTGAATGTGGTCAAGTGGACAAGAATGTGGTCACCAAAACCCTTGTCGGGCCTAGCGTGCCACCTCCTACCCTCCTACCCACTGTAGAACCCTCAACCTGCCCCAACGCTGACCTACCCAAAACCCTGCCTGACCCGTGTTCGAAAGACAATGCTAAGACTGTAAATAGGCCTGCAAGGAAAAAGGGCAAGGGTAATACAGATGTCAAAAACAAGGGTAAGAAGGTTGCATGTTGGGTATCTAGGTGTGCTCATAATAATCCCAATCAAAACATAGACCAGAATCCTATTGTTTTGAGTGAAGATTCACATTCTAGGATTGAGTGATTTCTAACCAAGGAATACCCATACTCACATGGCCTCTGCTCTGTTGAACCCTATGAATACGTATCCAACCTCCCACCATTCCTTAAGGATGACCCTAACTTCCCCAGGATCAAGTTTGATAGTGGAACCCCTGGTAATTTAAAAGATGCCTCACCTGTAATGCCACGGCCTGAACGACCACAGTGCCATGAATGCAACTCCTAGCTCCAAAGATACTATACATATGTCCCTCTATTGCAATCCAAAATTAAGTCCTTGGAGGACCAAGTGACTGTGTTGTCTAAGGATAATGATAGACTGCAAGCCATCGATAAGAGGCAAAAGACCACAGGTTAGATCGTGTTCAAAAATTTTGAGGCACCCACTGCCATTGTTAACTCAAAATTATCCTGACCGGATCGTATCCCTACAGCCAAGGTATGATTTTTTCAACATTGATTTTTGAGTGATTTGGTTTGTTTTGAACTAGCATAGCCGATTGTGTTTGCTTTGAATTGGCATAAATGATTGTGTTTGCTCTAAATTAGTATAAAATATTAGTTTGATAAATTGAATATAGTTCTGTTTTGTTTGAATTGATTCAAAAACGATTCTGAATGAATTGTCATAAACGATTGTGTTTGCGTTGAAATAGTATCAAAGATTTGTTTGATAAATTGAATATAGTCTGTTTCGATTGAATGGATTCAATACGATTTCGTTTGTTCTGAATTAGCATAAAATATTTGGTTTGTTTTAGCGTGAATGATTTTCTTTGCTTCGAATTAGTAATTAAGGATTTGTTTGATAGATTGCATACATTTTTGTTATCATTGAATTAATTTAAAACGATTTTGTTTGTAAATATGACTAGCTACAGAATCGTGAGATTCTGTAGCTAGTCATAAAATTTGGATTTTTGTTGATTTTACAGTTAAAACACTATTTAAAATTGTTTACTCTTTCCCATCTACAGGTACAAACGAATTTCAATGGGAATTGGATCTGCTATGGCAGTTTAGAACATGCTTTTTGTTACATAGTCTTGGTTTAGGTTGTTAGTCTTAGGCAGAAATAGGAATCTGGGAGATTGTTCCCATATTTTTGCAAACAATTTTGATATTTTCCACAAGGATTGTTTTATCATGTGGCCTTTATATACTTATTATTTTTTGTAAACAACCCATCATTGTTGGGAGAATAGAGACTATGGACTTATGATTATACAGACTCGAATAGATGTGGATTTGTTGTACATCTTTAGCTTCAATTTATCTTACTTTTGTTCAAGTTTTGTGCATAACAATTTGTAATCAGATTATTGACTACTTTAGATATCAATATTTGTTACAGGTTGATGCCTTATGATTTAAATTTTGTCCATATTTGATGTATCTCATTTTACTCACAACAATTACTTTGTTTGAATTTAATGAATAGAAGGTTTATCTTCTTTGTTAAATGAACGGTTATGTACAAATCTTCACACTGGGATTTATCTAAATGTGATGATCTGTAAACTATAAGATTGTTGTTGTTTTATGCCTTGTTTGTTCTGTCATTCGTATTCAAAGAGCGTTGTTGCTTCCTGTTTATGAGAAGCTTGTGGAAAATCTGGTGTGGGTTTCTCCCATCAAACAGCTAAATCGAGTACTGTGAATAGAACAAATAGGAAGCACTTCTACAGGTCAGTTTGTTAGTGTTATTCAATTAGTTAATTAAAATATAAACTTCTTGTAATCTGTACATGTTTCATTGTTCATCTCTATAGTTCAGATTTACAATTAGGATTGTTATTTTAATTGCTTAGCTTAGATAGCTTTCATTTTATTCCTTTCTCATAAAAATTATAAAAATAAAAAATAATAGCTTTGCTGTCATAAGACAATCTACAAATGATTTTTGC
>JASDQU010688346.1:51571-64180 GCA_032191745.1 Picea mariana
ATAGTTCAGATTTACAATTAGGATTGTTATTTTAATTGCTTAGCTTAGATAGCTTTCATTTTATTCCTTTCTCATAAAAATTATAAAAATAAAAAATAATAGCTTTGCTGTCATAAGACAATCTACAAATGATTTTTGCAAATTTCTATCAAAATTTGTATTCTGTAAATACTGTACATATATAATTGAAATTTAATTATGTTGATAGATGAACATTTAAATAAGTAGAATCATTGTTTTATAATATTAGTTAGTGAACTGTATATATATATATATATATATATATATATATTAGATTTGTATATAGTTTGTTGTAGCTCTTTCTTCACTTAGATTAGTTTCTTTAGCTTAGTTTTTCTTTCGTTTTTCTAGGACTTAGATCGGCCAACGGAGCCACTAAACCCGTCGGAGTGGGTTAATCCAAACAACTTGGGTTATTTAGACAACCTCGGACTAGATCCACTCCTCCAGTTGACGAGCGGTCAATTTCGCTCGCCAACACTTTCATAGGTTAAAATATAGAGTTTCCTACTTTCATAGATCATAAGATATAGTTTCTTACTTTTGTACATAATTTTATTTCTATTGTAGGGTAGATAGACTTTTTCTTTGATAGATTAGAGAGCAATTTTGTTTATCATAGATTAAAAGTTAGTTGTTAGTTCTTCTTGCTTTCAATTAAATAGATTTCCTTTTTATGAATTAGAAATAGTTTTGAAGTTTTAATAATATAGTCCACTTGCCTTTTAAGCTAGATAGCTATTCAATGAGAAGTTTTAATTTGATTACTTGTAGTAGAAGTTATCTTAGAGTAGTTAGTTGTTTACTTTATTTAATAGGTTAGTTAGTTGTTTTGCTTACTTGTTTACTTGCTTTAATAGGTTAGTTAGTTGTTTTTCTTATTTGTTTACTTTCTTTAATTGAATAGGTGTTGACTTGTTTATTTACTTGCTTCCATAGGGTAGTTGCTCATTGAATTTAGGTTGGCAAGTTAAAGTAGTTTGCTTTAGTTATTTTCTTACTGTTTTGAGCTAGTTTACTTCAAGTAGGGTTTTTACTTGTCTTCTTCGAACTATCCATCTATCCTTGATCCAAAAGTACTTAGGTTACATAGTTTTAAGTTGCTTAGTAGGGTTTTCTCATTAGATAGGTTTGTTTGAATAGATTAGACTTAGATAGCTATCTTCCTTAGTTATACTATACTACTACCAACCCTTCTACCTTTGGCATATATTTTTCTACAACTCGAAGTTTACTTACCCTGGCTTGACAATTTAATTGAGGGTTTTTAATGTGTTTTTAGTGCATATATAACACCCATCATTTTTGGCGTTGTTGCTGTAAATCTTGAGCTATTGGGAGAACTGAATGGTTTCCTATATTTTTTATTATGAAGTGTCACAATACTTAGGTGTTGGGTAGGGGTTCATGAGTTGACAAATGATAACATTGCTTGGAAGAAGTAAATCTTTGTAAAAATTTATGTGTATTTTTTTCATGATATAGGCTATTACATCAACAGTCATTTTATTTTCAAAATGTTGATTCCATGTGTGTTATAAACTATTGTACATATCCTTAGCAGACCACGTAATTGGTTTATTGTCATTACAAACTATTCATTACAGAGTTATGATTACATGCCTTATAAAATGCAAGATAGAGGAATGGATTATGTGAGCACGATGACAAAAAAAATAATAATGGAACACTCTTATCTTGCCTCTGCTCCTATTCACTGTATTCATGGTCTTTGAGGAATCAATTGCCTCAGCCACAAATCTCCAAAGAGTTGGAGACCATTGGTTTAAACACCACCAATTTCCAAGAGCAAGCTCTAACAGGGTTTTCAAACCCGAATTTCAGAACATCTCTGGAGCTAAGGGATACTCAAAAGAGTGGATAAAAGAGGAGCTAATCTACCCCCCATCTCAAAACAGAAAAGACCTATTTCTAATTCATGTCACGAGGATGTGCCACATCTTTGGTTTGGGGGCAGTTTCTTGAGCTAAAAAAATGCTAAGCACCGCCCATTTGTATAGCAAAACCCATGAGAAGAGGAAGTAGGATTTATGTCAAAATTTTGTCATACTGTCTTTTTACAATGTCTTGGGATATTATATCAACAATTGTTTGTATTGGTATGCTAAATTATATACTGCTGACATCATTATGTGTGTTATAATCTTGTTGTGTGTTTCTTATACTTAACTACTCTTTGTGACAAATACAAAGCAAAAACAACTGCTAAATACTTACTGCCGTCTATATTACAAGCTTATGAAAAGAGGAATAATTGTTCGAATTGTTACAGATCGATGAAAGGAAATAACAATTATCATGTTCACCATGCTTACCAGTATGAATGAAGCCTTTTGTTAGTATTTTTCAGTCTATCAGTCACCCGTGATCAAGTTTTTTCTTTCATATGATTGATATGGTTATTAGGTCAAATTGTTATATTTTCAAAATAAAATTATCAAATACAATTTGACATATATTGGTTGTAAAATTGTCATTGGTGTGTCTAGGTGTTCTTTCTACTCCCTCTACTCATCCAAGGTCATAAATTTTCATCATGGTCATGTCATCATTCCTTGTCATCAATTTTCAAATGATTGTCTTGGTCAAAGTTCTACTTCAAAATTGGTTTCTGAATTAAGGAGGATGAATTTGAAAAAAGTGAATGAGGTTTTTGTCAATAATAGACCAAGAAACAAAAACCTCCTTAATTTTATGCACATGTGTTATTATTTGAGAGAAATTCCCCAAATACAGTCGCTATAGGAGGCTTTCTGCACATTTGGATAGCTTGACTTCAAGTCAGTTTTTCAGAGGTTTGGAGAAGGTATTTGTAGTGATTGATGGTTTCATTGTGTATAAGAAATCATAAAATTTCCACCCATACCACTTTCAGCCCAAAAATCCTCTGGGATGGCCTCCAAAATCCCTATCAAAGAAAATGCTATGCTTCTACTAAGAGCACTATGCGCTTCTGCAAGTTTTGAGTAACCAACTTCAAGATGGGATTTTGAACTAATGGGAAAGTAATTTTGAAACCTAGAGGAGGTTTTTGTTAATAACATACGTTATGGTTTGAATATACGTTATGGTTTGGGATATATTCAATCATATCAGAGGCCTAGTTTTTCATAAAATAAAACACTCAGTTTTTCCTGTTTTAGTCATGTTTTATTTTTGTGTTTTACTAACAAGTGGAAGTGAAGTTTAGAAAAAAAAGAGAGGTTTTTATCAAGGAAATATTCAAAAACAAAAACCTTTCTTATTTTTTACACAATATTTACTATCTTGTAGTTACATGTGTCACTTTAATACCTATTTTTCATAATTTCGCCAGGCCAAAATTGTTGCGCTTTTGGGAAATCACTTTCAGAGCTAATTTTGCAGAGGTAACATTGTTGTTTTCCATGGTTTAAAGGATAAAGGGTATAATATACATCTCAATTCTTCCTCACATGTCATCAACAACCTCCAAAAACTCCAAACCCTCCAGTTCAAACTTAGAGACCGTGAAACACTGAGTAGTCATTTACACTATGATAACGTTGTCCTGCAAGCGAAGATGAATTCTCTACATCGTTTGGTTGATGATGTGACTGCCACCAAATAATATTCTCTGGATGCAATTGAAACATCACAAAAATCCTAAGTCAAAATCCCTCGGGCAAGAGGGAGAAGCTTCTAAAGCTAATCCACCCCCTCCTTCGTAAGTTTAGTCACGAGGGGTAATTTATTTTTGTTTGCAGTGGGACCTACAAAATCTTAGGTGTGGGGGTAATGTTGGGCCCGAGATATGATCGGTTTTATGACAGTAATTAGATACTTTTTCCAAATGTATATATGTGTTTTTCGTGTTTTGGAGAAGCTTTTTGAAGAATTTTGTGCCAAAACGCTATGATCTACACCAGGTATGTATGATTCATGTTTAATGTTGATATTGAGTACAATTCATCATGTTTTTATGTTTCCAAGGATCTAATTCACATTTTTTGGTGTTACAGAGAAAAATCGCATCATGTTTCTGCTTCTGATACTCCATCTGGCACTATTACAGGCAACTAACTTAAATTTTACATTGTAGGAGCATGAAGTGGAATCTTAAAAATATGGCACATGGGTTTTGTGCTTAATATGCCCAATTAGGTCCTAAGTGGGCCATTTTCTGAAATTCGGAATGAGTTAAGAGCAGTTCATGGTTTTCAATTCTGCATCCAGTACCCAGTCCGACACTCCGTCCAGCGCTGTGCCTTACACAAAAATGGTGGGTGATTTGGCAGTTATGCTATTGGCAGCTAGTGGTGGGAGAATTAGGAACATGGTTTTTTCTCGTGCTTATCCCCTCCAGCTACTGAACTCTTGACCACTCAGTTTAGGTTGTTGAGTAGGGCGATTATTGGCTCACTCTTTTTCGGCAGTTAAGGCACCATTAATGTAATTTTCCGTTTTTAGAAGTGGTTTGACCCTCCTATGGTCGACCACTTGGTCTGTGAATTTTATAAATACCATCGTGGTGGTCATACAATAGCAAAGGAGTAGTAGACAAAGTAGAGGATAGAGATAAAAATGTTTTCCTCTATTTTTTCATTTTTCAATTGCCATAATTGTATAAGACAACGTTTTTTAAGTTTTAATGGTGAAATTGTTTTTCTAAGCTCGTGGTGTGCATTTGATAAGTGACCATGACTTTCTGGGGGGGGCACCAGCAGTCTGGTAACTATTCTTTAGTTTGTTTATGCATTTTATAGTTTAGTTGTCTCTCTTTATTTCATGTACATGTGTTATTATCTTGTTAATTAATTTGTTGTTATAGTTTAATTGCTTTGATTCTCTTTTGCAAGTTAGTATAACGGATTGTGTTAGCATGCATTGATCTTGTAGTTAGGAATGAATTTGCAAATTCATAGGCTAACCCCATGTGCAATTAGATGTTAGATTGTGTTTTATTTTTGCTTTTAGAATTAAATTTAAAACAAAGTTTTAAATAGAATAGAACAGAGTTTTATTTTGAGTTTTCTTTAACAAGGATTTGATGGATGGATAGTATTAGTTTTAGTCTTTAATTATAGATTGATTATTTCATTTTTTTATGTAGATCTTACTTAATTACTTGTTGGTTAATGTAGTTGTTAGTTTACTTTTTAATGTCATGTTTTAATTTATGTTCTTAAGCATTTTCTTATTGCAGTTTGAATTGTTAGAATAGATATAGCATAGTTTCATTTTATGTAATTTCCTTCCTAGAATTAGATTGCAATTGTATTTCTTAGTTAATGATTGCGTTTAAGTATGAATTTTTCTTACATAGTGTAGAATTATAATCATGATCTCATTATATTGTTGATGGTTAATAAATGAATATGCAGGGTAATTGACGAGTTTCTGTAATGGCTAAATTCTCATTAGATTGTTTAATCCATACCTTTCACTTTGCTATTAAGATCAGTGTTGAGCTTATACCACTTGAATTATCCTTTGTTGTCAAGTGCCATAAAGATATTATCAGACATTGAAGACATTCACACAACCACCAACATTATATTTGAGTTTTCATAGGTTAAAAGATAGTTTTTCCGTTTTCATACGTGAAAGGATAGTTTTCTTGCTTTCATAGGTTAAAAGATAGAGTTTCCTACTTTCATAGATCATAAGATATAGTTTCATGTTTTCGTAGATATTTTTATTGCTATTGTAGGGTAGATAGTCTTTTTCTTTGATAGATTAGAGAGAAGTTTTGTTTATCATAGATTAAAATTTAGTTGTTAGTTCTTCTTGCTTTCAATTAAATAGATTTCATTTTTATGAATTAGAAATAATTTTGAAGTTTTAAGAATATAGTCCACTTGCCTCTTAGGCTAGATAGTTGTTCAATGAGAAGTTTTAATTTGATTACTTGCAGTAGAAGTTATCTTAGATTAGTTAGTTGTTTACTTTCTTTAATAGGTTAGTTAGGTGTTTTTCTTACTTGTTTACTTGCTTTAATAGGTTAGTTAGTTGTTTTTCTTATTTGTTTATTTTCTTTAATTGAATAGTTGTTGGCTTGTTTATTTACTTGCTTCCATAGGGTAGTTGCTCATTGAATTTAGGTTGGAAAGTTAAAGTAGTTTTCTTTTGTTATTTGCTTATTGTTATGCTTAATAGTTTATTTTTCTTATTGTTATGAACTAGTTTGCTTCAAGTAGGGTTTTTACTTGTCTTCTTCGAACTATCCATCGATCCTTGATCCAAAAGTACTTAGGTTACATAGCTTTAAGTTGCTTAGTAGGTTTTTCTCATTAGATAGGTTTGGTTGAATACATTATCCTTAGATAGATACCTTCCTTAGTTAGACTATACTACTACCAACCCTTCTACCTTTGGCATATATTTTGCTACAACTCTAAGTTTACTTACCCTGGGTTGACAATTTAATGGAGGGGTTTTAGTGTGTTTTTAGTGCATATATAACACCCATCAATATGTGGCACACAAGATTTCCTTAATATTTCATGTTGTACAGAGATCCTCAACCTCTTCCTCATCACTATCCTATCCCTTTTGCTCAGCTACCTCCCTCTTTTTACTATTGATATTATACCGGTAGGTTTGTTCATTGCACATCACTCCTACTTTCCTTATTGTTTCCCTATTTTGTTCCTCATCCATCATTATGGGGTCCATTGCTTCCTTCTTTTGGCCTCTGTCCAGAGGTCTCTCCATATCTCATATCTTCCTTAGTGCTTCCCCCAACTCCTCCATACGCATAGAGTAATTTAGTTGTCTGATTCCATTGTCATCATGCCTTTATCATGCAATACGATCTTAATCAATGTGTAAAGTGACCTAATGTATCTCCCTCTTGGACCCTTCAAAAAATCCTTCTTTCATTAGTATATGACTTCGATGTATCAACTGTAAATTCAGTAATAAACCTTGTAGTTATACTGTCAAACCAAAAATTCATTGTGCATGTGAATTTATTATTAACACTTTCCAACTGCACAATGTTCTCAACAATCCACTCTACCAGAATTATTCGATTAGTTGGATGAGTATCCTTCAACCTCAATATCCACTTCTATAATAACTCTAGAAAGTAAAAAAATATGTATCATGCAAATCAGTAAACACATACCTCTACAGATGTTGGCGTGGTGTATACTTCAGGATTCTATTATCTTTCTACGTGAACTCAAGTTGCTTTGTCTCCAACCATTTTTCAATATCTTTTTTTGTAGGGTTACATGGCCTGGACATTCCTTTCTACCACTACACATTCTTCATTGACCTTCTCACCATATCTCTTCTAGGTTGTTCTATTGAGTTCTAGCCGACAACGAAACCATTTGTTGGATGTATGGATGACTCGGGTTCTACCTTACTTCTCCAACAAAATCCTATTCACCATAAATCATGATAGAAGGATGATAACCCGACATTCTAGAAATAGAAGAACAATAGAAAAGAAACATGTAGAGGGGAAAGTAGCACGAACAACCAATTATCTAAAGGAAGTATGCATTGTAATGGGGTATTTTTGGGATCAACAGATTAGGGTTTTTAGCCCTATATTTTTGTATAAATATGCAACAGGTTGGGAAAATGGGGGTTCCTCTCTTCCTCTCTAGAGAGTTATGGTTCTATGTTAGTAGTTCCTCCATATGATTGGGTTCCAGAGTTCTTGAATGTAACAATTTGTTGATGAGAAGAATCAATAAGGGAATGCTAAATAGATTATATTGAATCTTATGTTGTCTATCTTTTCTATGTTTGCTTATGAATTTTGTTTGAATGCATCATAGAATAGATTTGTCTTATGGTTAAATATGGTGGAATTTTCATGACTGTGATGGTAAAACATCTATGCAGTAATATTGAATATACTAATTATAGCAATCCAAATTATAAGTAAGTTAATATTGAATAAGAATAGAGTTACGTGCATAGATGTAATAAGGAAGAATGAACTGAATGATTGCCTTCCATTCCCTCAATGCTCTAGAAGCTTGGTTCTCATAGTCCTAATAAATATCTCGGGTGAGACTTCATCTTTGCAAGTAGGTTATGCTAAAATGGCCGGTGTATGGTGGGTTTTTTTGGTCATAGATAAACTTAACCTAGGGTATTACAAACCATGCACAATGCCAACAAGTGGTTCCATTGTTGGGACCAATAATGTTTTATTAAGGGGTTGTTTTGGAGGCTGACTAAGAAGGAGATATCAAAATGGTTGGAAATAAAGGAATGGGATTTTGCACAACAAGAGAACATGAATCCTCATATGAGTGACAAGCAATGGCTGTAAAGGTATGTGTACACATATCTACATGAAATTTTATTTGGTGAATTTCCAATTATTATGACTAAGTGGCTAGAAAGATTAGTGGAGAAAACTGGAAGATACGGGCCTACAACGCCAAGGAATTGGAATCCTGAATTGGTAAGACAACTGAATTATGTAACTAACCCAACTACTTGAGAAGTTGATTTTTGGTTGGATAGAATAATAGGAGGTTATGTTACAGAATTTGCAGTATATTGTATTAATCATACAATGTCGCAAAAAGGGACTTTTGCAAAGGTAAGTGTGGGATTTTCTTGAAATCATTAGGTACATGGATAAATATGCTATTGTGTGAAAAACAAGTGATGATCATTGAATATGATGGCTAAGGGGATTTAAAAACATAGGGAAACTGGGGGATAACAAGAGGATTGTCTAATAGAATGAAGGAAGTCATGAAAAAGGAAGGGGCAGACTAAGGATGAAAGAAGATGGTATAACAGAGGAAGAAAATGAGTTTGGAGAGTTGCGTAGAGGAAGGAGATACAAGAGTAAAAATATTGGGGTTGAGAAAGGAGAGTCACACAATGATCCTTAGGGGAGAGAATCTTGCGCACTAGTATGAATTGTGGAGATACCATATATAGGAGGAGGAGAAGAGGGGATTCATTCTATTCCAGTAATATAAGAGTTGATAATTCCTACTCAAAAAAGATCTTATGTTGAATCCACAAACCCATGTGCATCACCACAATCATAAATAATAGTTGAAGACTTCTCAAAATAAATTGTAGTTAGCTAGGGAGCACAGAGTAGTAGCACTCAGAGTAGTGCAGTAGTGCATAGAGTCAGAGTCAGAATTAGATCCAACCAACATCACCAAGAGGATGTACTACACAAAGAAACATGGAAGGGGTAGATAATAATATTAGACTTCCCGAGTTCCAGGGAATTGGTTCAGAGGATCCAGAACATCTATTTATCTGTGAAACAATTTGGGCCACTAAGAATGTATAGAACAAGGTTGTGAAGATTGTACAGTTAGAAACAACATTTATAGGTCATGTGCTAGTATGGTATATGAAGTTGTAGAGTATCATGAACGTAGGATAGCTCAGGACTTTGGCCGAAATAAGGAAATCACTTCTAAAAGAGTTCAAGAAGCCAAAGTCAGAGTCGCAGTACATCACAAAATTGAAAGAGATTAAACATGTAAAAACAGATTCGGTATGGGAATTCGATCAGATATTTAAGGATTTGATGGGTAGACTGACTTTCTAGATCCCATATCAACAACATCAAGAATGGTTTATTGCAGGGATTCTACCACACATTCACAGGCCATTGATTCAACATAAGGTTTTGTCACATCTCAAGGCACTGGAAATTTCAATCAAATTGGAAGCATCCCTAATGGGAGACAGTGGAGGAATGGTGCAAGTGTAGACATAGTTGGTTTCATTGACAATTCAATTGGTATACATGATAAAGGGAAAGGAGAAAACTGATAAATTCTTATGTACAAAATGTAGGACTGAAGGCCATCACAAGGATGAATTCCCAACATTCACGCAATATTTGGTGACAGGAGTGTTGAATCCATTATCAGGAAGAGGATATTGAGAGATATGTAAGAAATGGGGCCATCACCCAATGAAGTGTCCATTACTACAAATATATCAGAGTATCCCAAGGAACTTGTTCTACAACTTTTGAAAATCAATGGGACATGATGAAAAGGATTATCGTGCATTGGAATTTATGAGGGAGTGCACATCAGATATGTACATGATTCAGGAAGAAAATGTTGCAGCAGAAGTGGGGGGTCACTAATATAACAATCAAAGAGGTTTCAGTCAAGGGATCAAAGGAAAATTTGGCAAATTTCGAGGTAGAGGTAATTTTGGTAGAGGAAGAGGATTGATTATATGTTATAACTATAATCAACCTAGACACTTATCTTGTACTTAGGATCCCACATGAATGTTTTACCTAAGAATACATGGGAGATGATGGGAAACCCCAAGTTAGTATGGTATTCTATTCAGTTAAGGCTCACAAATCAACACAAAATAGTCTTGAATGGTTTATTGCAGGGATTCTACCACACACTCATGTGGGATCCCATATCAACAACATCAGGAATGGTTTATTGTAGGGATTCTACCACACATTCATAGGCCATTGATTCAACATAAGGTTTTGTCACATCTCGAGGCACTAGAAATTTCAATCAAATTGGAATCATCCCTAATGGGAGATAGTGGAGGAATGGTGCAAGTGCAGACATAGTTGGTTTCATTGAAAATTCAATTGGTATACATGATAAAGGGAAAGGAGAAAAGTGATAAATTCTTATGTACAAAATGTAGGACTGAAGGCCTTCACAAGGATCAATTCCCAACATTCATGAAATATTTGGTGACAGGAGTGCCGAATCCATTACCGGGAAGAGGACATTGAGAGATATGTAAGAAATGGGGCCATCACCCAATGAAGTGTCCATTACTACAAATATATCAGAGTACCCCAAGGAACTTGTTCTGCAACTTTTGAAAATCAGTGGGACATGATGAAAAGGATTGTCGTGCATTGGAATTTATGAGGGAAAACACATCATATATGTACATGATCCAGGAAGAGAATGTTGTAGCAGAAGTGGGGGGTCACTAATATAACAATCAAAGAGGTTTCAGTCAAGGGATCAGAGGAAAATTTGGCAAATTCCGAGGTAGAGGTAATTTTGGTAGAGGAAGAGGATTGATTATATGTTATAACTATAATCAACCTAGACACTTATCTTGTACTTGGGATCCCACGTGAATGTTTTACCTAAGAATACATGGGAGATTATGGGAAACCCCAAGTTAGTATGGTATCCTATTCAGTTAAGGCTCACAAATCAACACAAAATAGTCTTGATTGGTCGTTTGATAGGAGTACCTATGAACATAGATGGGGTGCAAAGCGTGGAATAATTGGAAGTTATTGAGATCATGGATCACATCCAACCATATCCAAAACTGATTGGAATAGAATGGGATTTTGATAACCAAGTGATCAACAACTTGAAAAGGAGGGAGATGATGTTTGAGGTTGGATATTTGAAATTTATTACACCCTTGGACCCATCAGAAGGAAAATGATACATAGAGGCAGCTGGAGAAAATGACATTGACAATGTATACAACATGAAAACATGGATGGATGCTTATGTCAATTGTACAGTAGATGGTGCATTAAGTTGGCAAAGTATCAATTCATGTGCATCAAATTCTGAATAACGTCTAGAGCATTGGAAATAGAGGATGCATGAGGTATCAACTAAATGATGTGTGTGCATAACCTTATTCTTGCACTGGATTAGAACATAGTTGTGTGATCCACCTAGGTATGATGGATTAAATTATATAATGTTTGTAAAGGAATTTGAATCAAAGGTACCCAAACAACAAATGTTGTTAGCACTAGATGTTTTCTTAAAGGTGAATCCAACCAGATGGTGGGCTGCACATAGAGAGGAAATGAAATACTAGTCACAGTGCAATAGACTAATGTAGATAAGGTTTGGATCTGAGGAAGAAAAAATTGCGTAGAAGTACATAGGAGAGAGTGATCCAGCGGATCATTTTGAATAGTGCAAGGATTTATGGAGTTCAATACTAGAAATAGAATGGACGCATGAATTTATACACACTAGAAACAATTATGAAGAACTAGTATTTGAAATTGGAAATGTGCAGGGAGACAATAGGATGGGAAGAACCATTATCGAGGTTCAAAATCATGTTGGAATTTGTGTTGGATTACTAAGAGCGGGGGTGAATAAGTAATAGAGCAATTTAATCCCTTTTAACCATATAATCCAAGTGTTATATCAATGAATCATTATCATCCAATAACTGCAAAGTAAATAAGCAATGAACAAATGAACAATCATACACATACACAGTACACTAATGTTTTACATGCAAACCCAAATCGAGAGAAAACCACATAATGTTTTTTCTTATATGTCTTGAAGAATTACATTCATTGGAAGAACCAAATTCCTTTGTTTTCTAGCTGCAACTGGAAGGAGGCTCCAACCCCCTAGCTTCTCAGGCTACAACCTGAGGGAAGATCCAACTCCCCAATTCTCTGGCTACAACCCCCTATCTTCTCCGACTACAACTAGAAGGTGGATACAACCACCTGTCCTTGCCCCGTCCTACCACCCTGAAGTAGAAGTAGAATGATGGAACCACTATCACACTATCACTGTGAGATAAACTGCTGTAAACCTGTACCAATAAATCTGAACCATGCATAAAACTGTACATCAACCC
>JASDQU010688348.1:5093-16579 GCA_032191745.1 Picea mariana
GTTTCTAAATATGGAATTAGCATCATTTAATTCTAACAGGTCATCATGCAAAAACTGTATAGATTGTCATTGATAGGTGAAAGGCTCGAGGACATCTCATATTGATGCGCATTAAACCAAAATTTGTGGGGGAATTATATTATATCTTCCGACTATTCATTTCAAAATCATGAAATCTTGTTCACATGGCGTGGCCTTCGCACGTTCATGAAACCTCCATTTCTTAATTGCTCTTTTTTGTACCTGCCACCTTCGCATCTCTAAATATGCAATAAATAAACTTTACTGCTAACAGTTCATCATGCGCCACCAATACAGATTGTCATTAATCAGTGAAAGGCTCGAGGAGCTTCCCATTCATAAGCATTTAACCAAGATTTAGCAAAAAGTTACATTATCGGCTCTAACTATTCATTTAAACCATCAACTGTAGAAAAGAAATCTTCTCATAAACCTATGGCATCATCTCGATAGCAGTTCTATGGAGATACAATGAACATATTCAGGTGCGAGGACCAAAACTTCCACTTGTCCAAGGCATTTTATTATTACTCAACCTCTTCCGCAGAGAACCAAGTAATTTGGACCTCTGGGATTGCCCATCCAAGTTGTGTCCCTGAGGTTTTTTACTGTAAGGACCTGGTCTCTTGGTGCACCGATAAATATATTGTAGAGAAAAGAATTATTCCACTGCAGGACCACTCTTTTGTTTCTTTGTCACCTCAAGTCTTCCGCCAAATGCTGAAATTGTCAGAGCCAACATTGACGTTCAAAGGACAGGATTGCAAATAGTTCCTAGCAAATCATAATAATGGATTGGACCTCTTGCCCCTTTTTTTGCAAAACCTGAATCTAGTTCCTGAAGATATTACAAGCATCCGCGTTAGTTCATTTAGAAATCCATTTCACGAAATTGCCTGGCTGTTTACAAGAATAACGGGACAGGAGTCCACAGGTATTGTTTCCTGCATGGATCTTTATATTTTGTATTTCACAGTCAATGAACAAGCCATTTTTTATTGGGGCAGGTTAATTTCCTATGAAATATCTTCCCAATTGTCAAACTACAAAAGGAAAAAGAAATTTTATATGTCATCCTATTTAGTTTTTGCAATAGCACATTCCCGTCGGTGTCTACAACTGTCTCTATCCAAGAATGTCAACTGGGAATTCCACCCAGTAACGTTCTGGTACCAGGCCTTTTGGAAGCATAAGGCTTCCCACTGTTTTTATGAGGTTTTTAATGTCTTCCTGTCTTTTTCAAAGTTTTTTTGTTAGGAGAAGATGCTCCCCGCATATTTGAACAAGAAACTAGTTTTTTGGAAAAAAAGGGGACACTTGAACATTTGGATAATTACACTGTCATAAGAATTTTTGGCTCCATGGAATAGCCTACTCTCCTTCCATGTTACATTACGGACATAATGTTTGTTGAAAAAGTAGCATGTCAGTAGAACTACTAGTTCCCTCTGCTCCAACGGAAGAAAAAAAAATAGCCCATTCCTCTGCCTTGGAAAATAGGGGAGTTCGTGTTGAAAAAAATCAACAAAATTGACAATTTCACAACACATTTTAGCATGTCCAACCTCAGATATGATGAAGACATAAGAGGATTCGACCTCTATGATATTTTTAGACAACATTTACAAACACTTGGCCTCGATGATTGTTTTGTGAATAAACACCTGCCCAAAAACMGATACAGTAGAGACAACGGTCCTGCCTCTAATGTCGGCGACGTAGAGACAGTGTAAAGCTACACTAAATTGTACACGCAACAGGGCAAAGGCCCCAGTGACAAGAGTGTTCAATCCGTAAATACCACTCTAAAAAGTACGACATCCCGGAGCATCGCTCCAACGSCCGATCAAAACAACAAAGAAATCCAGAGTTCTTCAAACGAAGGAGGAGATAACGACCCTCCTCACTCTAAATTTGATAGTTCTCACAAGCTTCCAGTAGAGAAGAAGAGAAAAAAAAAAATGGGGCATGCGGAAGAGCCGGAAATTCAGAGTGAGAACATGGAACTTGACACTAATCTGGATACCATATTCCCCTTCCTTCATCATCCTAGAGACGCCATCCACCATAGCCATCTAATGGACATATCTGTTACCCAAAATTTTGACTGAGATGAATCCTTCGTGTTCCAGAGCGCTATTTTTGAGAGCCAAAAAAAAAATTGATAATTGATCAAAAAAATGTTAAAAATAAGAAAGGCAAATCTTGTTCAGAGTTTGACGTTGCCAACATGCGGCCGTCCCAAATTTGTCAATTTCACACCACGACCAGACAAGCGCTTCATGATTCCATTAGAGGCATAGATACCGAGAATGCCAAATTGAAGGAGTGAGTCAAGGAATTGGAAGACACTTTCATTCCTATGCCATTACTTGTCGATCCTTTGGAAATAGCCATATCTGGCACCCTTGTACCCAATGTAAAACCATCATCCACCCTGCTCGCATCCTGTAAAGGATATGTGGAGAACAATATCAAAAAAAGAATGGAACTGGTTACCGAGGCGTGGAAAAGATCACAAACCATCACTTCTCTTAGAACCAGGGCACATATCTTGCTCGAGATTTTGCAAGCCGAATTAAAAGATGAAGAAAATTTCTTTTTAAAAACGATCATCCCTTTTAGCAAGATTGTCAACAATATGACAGAAACAAAAAGAAGAGAAGAAGATCTTCCATCCAAAAATTGGATCGGCCAATTGAATGCATGTTGGAAAGAAAAAGTAAACAACCTGTGTCTCATTGTTCAGTCATGTGAACAAGCCATATCGAAGAAAGATAAATTATTCACAAAGATGTCAAATATAGACTTAGTCAGGAAAATGAATGACTTCCAAGACCCCCTCTTAATCGCAAACTCCTTACCCTTAACCACGCAAGAGTTTGATAAACATGTTGTTATGTTTAAGACCTTGTCTCTGGAAAAAATTTACATCATCCTTCAATTTGATCAAGCTCAAGTCCACGAATGACTAGTCAAATATGCAGTATAGAATGAGGAAATTCATCAGGCTCTCTCTAGTCTTTCTATCGAACTCTAGGAATTAGAAAACGATCTTTTCAACATAACAATCCAAAATGAGATCAACGTCACCCCAATGAGAGGCTACATTGAAGAATGGCTCGAAAGGCAATTGAAACAAGCCTTCGACAAAAGACAACAGGCAATTGTCCTTGAAACCGCAGTCGTCGGCGACATCAACAAAACGACAGCCATAAGAAAATATCCAAAGGACTCATATGTACCCTCACTATAAGTTTACTCATCGCATCTTTCTTTGTTTATCAACCCAGTCATTCCAATTTCTTAAACACAGACGTTATTCCAGTTTCTTAAACACAGATGTATAGGAAAACACTTATACCTTTCCATTTATTTTATTTTGCAGCTATTGCACTCTATCTTATTTCCACAATCCTGTTTCTTGTACATATTTCTCTAATGGTCCATGGGAGCCCCAATCCCGGTTTACATGACAAACGCATTCAAATTCTAGTTTATATGTAACAGATTTTAATTTTTTTGTATATTTCAAAATTTCCAGTAGTATGTAACAAACTTTTATTCTTTGACACATTTCAAATATAAATGCATTTAATTTTTATAAGTTACAGACTCTATTCTTATCTTTCACCACTCTGTATGACAAATGCATTTAATTTTTAATATGTTACGGACTTTTATTCTTATCCWTCAACAGTCTGTTTGGCAAATGCATTTACTCTTTTATATGTTACAGTATTTTCTTTTTTTTTATATTTTTCAAAATAAATGGTGCTCAACAGCGCAAAATGCATTKTCACCATATATTTTATGTCATCATATATTTTTATCTTTCAACAKTCCATATGGAAAATGCATTTAAATTTCCAAATTTATTCTTGCTCTACCTGCCAACCATCATTTACTTTTGCCCCATCTAACGTGATATACATGTTGCACACAACATTTCCGTGATATACATTTTGCATCAAACACTTCATTTCATTTACAATTCCACCACATTTTCCACAATTTKCTTTCTAACCTCGTTGGCAGGGACTCAGCTCCCACACAGCCTTGTTATTATATCCATCTCATTAATCATATTGCTACTTTTTATTTCTTTACTTTATTCCCATTCATTTTAATCTAATTCATCTCTTTTACTAAATCTATGTTTCATCCATGTGTGTAATCATTTATTCATAAGAAGGAATTGCTAATTACTTTATTGGGTTCCCTTGTCACTTTAAGTTATTCACAATATGTGTTTACTTATATATTTTTATTTCACAATAAGTGTCAGGTGTGAGTAAATCGTTCGGATTGAATTATGACAACACTACTATTGAATTCAATCGTTAGCAGGTAGTGTCTTCAGTGTCTGAAATATTTTTTTTAATCCAAAGGAATCAACGGGTACAGGTTACAAGTATAGGTTTGTGTGTGGTCATCATTGAGTGGAAGTCCAGAAACATGGAGAGGGCTCTTACCAAAATTAGTAGAAATCTGAACTTAGCCTGTTCTCAGGATTAAAATTTGCAGACTCAAGCACGCAGGCATGCTTTCAGGTTTTAAGAAGGGAGGATTCAATAAGATCTGGCCCAAGGGAGACCACGAAAAGGAAGGAGACTCTGAATCCATCTGGCACCTGTGAGTGATACAGTTGGAAGAACCCACAGAATTTCTAGGCGCGCCTAAGATAGAGATGGGATCCAAAAAGCCCCGTCGCCCAAGTTTACTAAGAGGGCGCAGCATCTCAAGGTTCAGATAGCTGAAAAAATGAGAACTATGTCAATGTGGATCACTCGAATCACATGGAACAGGAGCTAATGCATCGACCCACAAGAGAGGTGGAAATCAATCAGTCAACAGGGAATCTGCTAGGGATGCGCAAGAGCCACCTATAGTCCAAATAGGTGAGTGGGATTTAGCGAACCCTAATAACGTGCATGGGAACTAAATTGCTTATTTCCTTTAGGGCCCTCTCTTAAGGGAAAACTAAATGAAATCAAGGAGCGGCTTCACCATATCAGTCCAGAAAATCGGGAGCAAGCAAGGTACCAATGGGGGATCTGTGCAAAAAAAAAAAAAAAAATTGTTACAGCGCGCTAACAAGCAAACGGCCGATCAACGCTGGAATTTGACGTCCCACAGGACGATTTTTTGGTTTTTAAACGTATTTGACACATGGATACAAAATCCACATGTCAAAATTTACCGGTATAAAAAATCTCAACCCATCATAAATTTTAGGTGCTTAGATTATTATTGTGTGTCACCTACTTAAGCCTCACACTGAAGAGGGGTTGGGAAAAGGTTTGTTGGAGGATTAAATATAGCAATAAACAACATTTACTCCCAATACTAGAAATTTAATTAGTCCATAGTCCTAGTTCACATAAAGTGTTAATAGTTAATTGAATATCCATTCAGTGATAGACAATTTGACACTCATGAATTTGGGGTAAAACTAAAATGACGGGCATGAAAAACAAATGATTGTCATCAAAATTTCACTTGACAGGTAAGATAAATTTGAAATTCCAGCCCTGTGACCGAGAGCTAATATTGTTGGTCTGAATTCAAGGAGGAAACGGTGATTAGATAACAGGTGGAAAGGATACCCATCAACAAAGAATAGCTCTTGAATTGCGTCATGGAGTAACCAAAAAAAATTGGTTTAATCGAGAATAGGCACAAACCCGCTCGCATTACAGAGTTTCTTTGGGAACAGTTGGGTGTGTAAGAAAACACAGAGTCTTAAAGGAGAGCCTATCCACTACTTCCCTGGAAAATGCAAAGGAGTTACCCAAATACCAACAGAGAAGATAGCACGCCTAAAGGTGGGATAACTAAGGTTGAATACACAGGCGTGAGAGAAATCTCGGAGGAATCTTAAGCAATTTGACATCATAAAGCACATAAAATCGAGCTTATCGCAATTAATCCATTGTAGAAATGAAACGACAACACAATACATATATATAATCAACCTATTACAATTACTCCATTTCGAAAATACAACGACATCAAAATTTCATATATATTCATTATCACAATTTCATCCATGGTGAAATAAAGCGACATCAAATTACAGGATTGAAACAACATTTTAATGCAAAATTTCACCAATTTCAACAATATGAACTCAGGATCTAAACAAAACATTTTACACCCGAAATTCACAACCTTAAACGCTTGTTGCAAAGGGTGAATGACATTACTATACAGAAAGAAATTCAGTGTTTAAGACTCAACCCATCAAGGAATCATCCGAGCAATGTCAGGAGTAGAATGGTTGTCCANAGGAGGAATCTTAAGCAATTTGACATCATAAAGCACATAAAATCGAGCTTATCGCAATTAATCCATTGTAGAAATGAAACGACAACACAATACATATATATAATCAACCTATTATAATTACTCCATTTCGAAAATACAACGACATCAAAATTTCATATATATTCATTATCACAATTTCATCCATGGTGAAATAAAGCGACATCAAATTACAGGATTGAAACAACATTTTAATGCAAAATTTCTCCAATTTCAACAATATGAACTCAGGATCTAAACAAAACATTTTACACCCGAAATTCACAACCTTAAACGCTTGTTGCAAAGGGCGAACGACATTACTATACAGAAATAAATTCAGTGTTTAAGACTCAACCCATCAAGGAATCATCCGAGCAATGTCAGGAGTAGAATGGTTGTCCATCTAACATTATTCCAACTACATAGAGTCAAGCATATTACAACTAAATTCAGAACCTATCACATAAAAAAAAAACTTTAACTCAATTAAAAAAGAAAAATCGAACGTGATTACCTTAACCGGCTAAATTGCTTGTTGGTGTTCCTCTGTAGTTGGCTCTCTTCCTCGCTCCCACTTGATAATCATCGAGACCTCACTGTTACCTCCCAGCCAATACTAAGGGTACTCTTCTTCCCCCTGAGCCCCCCGAGACGCAAAGGGGCCATGCACACAAACCAGAGAAAGCTAGCTCCCAGCTCACCTCGCAAGGTCGAGCTACCACTTTCTATTTGAGCTGGGCATCCCAACTCCCACAAGAAAAATCAGTCAAGAAAAATTATGGCAGTGTAACCTTACGCATACCAGTCATGATCCATTCTCCTCCCCTGCCATTTCATTTATAGAGTTATCTTAGTGACTAGTTCCCAAAATGCACATTTAATTATTTTTATTAAAATTTTATTAGGAATTATCTCCCCCGCACACTTGTCACCCAATCCCTTAGTTGCACTAGAAATTCATTTAATTAATTAAATTAAATTTTCCAATTTCCTTCACTCACCTAAAAGCGTTCCTAAAAATGTTCCTCAATGTCCCTTTATTCCCTCACATTCCCTTAATGATTGATGTCTTTCTTAAAGCTTAGTTGTGTTCATTTAGGAAAGTTCTCTAGACTAGATTCCCTTCTATGTTCCACATTCCTTTAGCAATTAATTTCCCCTTTTTGTCTAAGTTGAATTTAGCAATTTTTGCACATAAACAACCATTAATTTTTTGATAATTTAATCCCCCTTTTAATTCTAAATTTGATTTTTTCCCCTTTTATTAATTACTTAATTAAATTTGTATCCTCATATCCTACTTAGAACTAGGATTTAATTTCAACTAGGCTTCGAAATTTTTTAAGAGAAAAGTTATAATTAATAAACTTTTACTAATACATAATTATTTTAAGGCTCACCATGTCAAGGTAAGATATTGTTTTATAGGCACCTAGGTTCATTGACTCACATGTTGTTAGGGTCCTAACCCGCACATAGGTAGATCAATATATTCAGATGTAATAAAGGTCAATATTAATAAGGCCTTTCAATAAAATAGAATAAGGCAGATGTAAGAAGACCTAATAGAAGCTTCCGCTTATAGAAGGATCTTTCTCTAGATGCTTCTCTTGATAGACATATTTAGTATAAATAAGGGTCAAGGGTATGAAAACCCTAGCTTGGAGATTATTGTAATAGAGCACTGCTCGACTGGAGGTTTCCCCCTCGAAGAGGCCCATGAACATTTCTTTTTGAATCAAATTGTTATTTCTGTTGTTGTTTTTATATCATTACTATGTTATTGTGGAGATTATGTTGGTTATATTACTATTCTTCCATTTCTAGCATTTTATTTCAGTTCTGCATATTTCTTATATCTGGTATCTTGCAAGTGGTTTCAGAGCACTTTCCTTGGCAGAAATTGTGGGATTTTTTTTTTCAGGGTAGAGACATATTTCGACGTCTTTAAGCCACAGAGATATGTTTTTAAGTGCATAAACCCACGGTTGAGGGATTCATACACACAGGAAATGAAAGTGGTTCTTAAGCGCACATCTGTTGGCCACCCTTCTAATCCATGTTGGTACCCCTTCGACTGGTAGTGCATCAGACAACACCTGTGTACGGATCGACCTAGATTTCCTGAAGCCCTCTTTAGATAAACCTATCAGTGGTCGGACTGTTGTAGTATCATTGAGAACAACACTCAGGAAGATACTCTCTAGTACCTGGGTAGTCGGGTAGTACGGCTAAGGGTATGGTCTATCCTCCTTAGTTAGCTCCCTGAGATATTGGGCCGAGTACTACTGTTGGACCCCGCACGTATATCAGAGAGCTATAGCACAGGGCAAACCCTTGTCTGTGGAACCCTTGAATACCTAACCCTTGGGGGACATAAATATAAACAAATTAAAACAGACCAGATCTATTGCCATGCAATTGTGTTCGGGTTGCCAAGTAAATACACATTTCTTTCTAGTTAAGCATATGGG
The DNA here is from genome assembly GCA_032191745.1 of Picea mariana. Classification (NCBI taxonomy): domain Eukaryota; kingdom Viridiplantae; phylum Streptophyta; class Pinopsida; order Pinales; family Pinaceae; genus Picea; species Picea mariana. The sequence goes on from JASDQU010688348.1 coordinate 13,898, forward strand.
GATTTCATCACTGCAGTATTCTTCAGACCGGAGTATAACTCCGAAGGTGTAAAAAAAAAGTCTGGAACTTTTTTCACCATTATTTGAGACCTATTCCATTGGATTCAACTCTTCGCCCTTATCAGTTCACCCATCCTCATGGCCCATACCCGTAGCCAAGATCTGGAAACTCGCTTCAACACCTTGCAATCTGGTTTCCTCAAGACCCAAAAAGAAGTGAAACAACTCATTGCTACTATTGCCTCCATCAATTCATCCATCAATACAACCATAAATACAACCATGTAGTCCTCAATGGAGGAAGTCAAACAAGAACTGACCACCCAGCTTGAATCTGTCTTTGCATCACTCTGCACCAAACTGAAGATACCTACAGATGATCCTTTCTCTAAAGCACCTCCAAAGACCAAAGGTGAACATTCCTCCCATCCCCATACCTTTCATCCCCATCACTTTCAACGTGACCTATGCCTTCTGCGGGTGGATGTGACCAAATTTGTTGGCTCGGAACCCACTAGTTGGGTAACCCAAATGGAACATTATTTCTCTTTATACGACATCATAGATGACTTGGCCAAACTCCGGTATGGTGTTCTCCATCTAGATCAAGAACATTGGCAATGGTGGCAATGGAGAAAACTTCTCGTCAAGGGTATATTGTTTGGACCCAATTTGTGATTGAGCTTTATGAACACTTTGACATGGACACCAACCATTTGGGTTGTTTGACAAAGTTGAAACAATTCGAAACATTATAATACCTCATAGATGCCTTTGAGCGCCTGTCTTTTTGAACAGAGGGCATGACTGATGCTTTCTTTCAAGAGTGTTTTATCAGTGACCTCAAGGAGGAGATTCGGGCCCATGTTCTCATGGCTCGACCCTTGAGTTGTGTGGAGGCTACTAAAAGAGCTAAAGAAGCACAACAGGTTGTATCCTCTCAAAACCAAAAACCCTCCTTTATCCCTCCCCTAAACCCATCACTCCCACTACTCCCTCCGCTGAAATGGTTGAACGCAAACTCAAATGCCTTTGTTATAATTGTGATGATAAATATTTCCTAGGCCACAAGTGTAAGGAACAAAAGCTTTTTATGGCCATCTCTGAGGATATTTCGGAAGAGGATGTTGAAACTCCCCTTGTGTCTGAGTCACCTGAAATCACTTACATAACCCCTCCCTCAGACCCTCCCGAAGTATAACCCATCATTTCCCTCAATGCTCTCACTGGCTTCTCTGCTCCCCAAACCCTCAAGTTAATTGGTTACATCAAACATCGGAAGGTCATCATTCTGGTTGATAGTGGAAGCACCCATAATTTTATTCATCGCTACATTGCCCAAGAAACTCATTGCTACATCCATGCTATCAACAATTTCCAAATCATGATTGCAAATGGTGGTTCCATGAAATGTGGAGGGTGTTGTGAAAATGTGTGTCTCCAAATCGGTGACTACCACTTAAAATCCCATATGTTTTCTATCGACATGGGTGGTTGTGACATTGTGCTGGGTGCAGACTAGCTAAGAACTTTGGGTCTCATTCTCATGGATTTTAAGGCATTAAGCATGCAATTCGACCAGGAAGGCCACCAATATAAATTCCAAGGCATCATTGTTGGTTCACCTGAGGTCATTAGTTCCCATCGCATGGAAAAGTTGCTCAAAAAAGGTCATTCTGGTGTCATTGCCCAACTCCATGCCATACAAGCAACATAGACACCCCCGATGCCGCATCACCTCCAAGACCTCCTTTCTAAACATCAAATGGTATTTTCCACTCCCTAAGGACTCCCTCCTTCCTACTATTTTCATGATCATTCCATTCCCCTTGTACCCAGAATCCTTTCTCCCAATATCCGTCCATATTGCCACCCCTTTTCACAAAAAAATGAAATTGAGAAAATGGTCCAGGAACTCCTTAATGCAGGCGTTATCTACCCTAGTACGAGCCCTTACTCTTCTCCTGTAGTCATGGTCCTAAAGAAAGAAGGTTCTTGGAGAATGTGTCCTGACTTTCATGCCCTCAACAAACTGACCATTAAAGACAAATTTCCCATTCCTGTCATTGATGACCTCCTGGATGAATTGAGTGGCACTCAATTCTTTACTAAACTTGATCTTCGCTCGAGCTATCACCAGATACGTATGAAAGAGGTAGACATTACCAAGATGTCCTTTCGCACTCATGAGGGCCACTATGAGTTTTTGGTCATGCCCTTTGGCTTGTGTAATGCCCCCTCCACCTTCCAAAGCCTCATGAATCATGTTTTTTGTCCCTTTCTCCATCATTTTGTCTTAGTTTTCTTTGATGATATCCTCATTTATAGAAAAACCCTGACAAACCATCTTGCTCATGTGGATCAAGTTCTCCATCTACTCTCTCAGCACCAACTTTTCCTGAAACAGTCTAAATGTGCTTTTGGTGCCTCAGAAGTAGAATACTTGGGTCATTTGGTTGGCAAGGATGGCATTAGGGTGGATCTAAAAAATATTGAAGCTATGCAAGACTGGCCGCACCCAGAGACTCTCAAAAGATTGTGTGGATTTATGGGCTTAACAAGGTATTATCGCAAGTTTGTTAAGAACTATGGAAAGATTGCAGCACCTCTCACTACCCTTCTCAAAAAGAACTCTTTCACTTGGACCCCAACCGCTGCTCAAGATTTTCAAACCTTGAAGAC